>JARKHS020013036.1:0-207742 GCA_030143305.2 Amblyomma americanum | reverse complement strand
TTTTGTTTTGTTACGGCATTCGCTACTTTTTCACCTTGCAGTGTTTTTATATGGCTCCGTGTTTAGTAAGCAACGTAACCGTGCGAGCCCTTGATAGTGTTTACTACTGGAGCGGATGTAGATGGGTCCGGGTGAAAGAATGTTGTCGTATTTGGCGGATTTACAGGTTGTGCCGTAATTATTTCAAATATCCAACAGAAAAATAAGTTTATTTTCTTCACTACCACAAGAAACGTGAGCGTAATGCTAATCACTTCATGGTTCTGAAAAGGGGCTTACCCTGAGCTTCCGTTTGCAAAGTGGTAGAACAGGATATGGGACGACAAAGCGCGAAAGTACACAGGCACAGTGTACGAGCAGGTGTTCGTATCTGCATATTGGTTACCGATTAATTAACGCATAAACGTTAGCTGCCGGTTTTCGCACAAATGGCACACCGCCCAGTATCATCCAGTCTCTAAGCATTTATATCTGTCAAACGCTCTCGCTCAGTTTTTTATGCATAAATTACAGCTCACATTCATGTCTGTAAAGAAACAAGTTGATGCCACTGTATATCCAAGAAGACCCCAGATATGCCCGGTTAAAATTATTCTTGCCGTTCGGCTGTCGCGTTTGCCCTGTTAAACTTGTGTAGAACGCTCGAGCAGTGCGTAGAATACAAAACGACTGGTGGAATCAGCAGCACCTGGCGGCTTTCGGGTAAGCTGCACGTATTCACCTGGCTTGTATATACGGCTCTCCTTCGGCGCAAAATTTTCCTCTGGAACCTAGCACCTGCGGTGAGGTGTTACTTCAGCGACAGGGCAGTTAATACGTTGATCTACGCTAGCTGGCTCTTATCTTAAATGTTTATATGCGGACGTAAGTAAACGGAGCACGTCAAGTCCAATCACGCCTCCCCTATTGGGAATGAAGAAACATTGTTTGTCCATGAGAAAGGGCACTGGCGTCCCATATTAGCATGTGCACACCATAGCTGGCAAGTTCAAAGTTAAATGCAACGCGTGAAAAATCTTAGAAGGCATTATGGTCTTGTGTTTTCTTTTGCGCGCCCCTGTTGGGGGCAAAAGTTTGCAGTATGCGGCTGTTATCATCATCATCATCATCATCATCATCATCATCATCATCATCATCATCATCATCATCATCATCATCAGCCTGACTACGCCCACTGCAGGGCAAACGCCTCTCCCATGTCTCTCCAATTAACCCGGTCCTTTGCCAGCTGTGCCCTCCTTATGCCCGCAAACTTCTCTTGGAATCCACTCAGTTACCCTTAATGACTGCTGGTTATGCGGGTGTGTCGAGCGCAATCCCATCGCCTGAGATATATGCAAGATTTTCAGGCGATTGGCTGACGTGACTTCGCCGCTGTAAACTTCTCTTCACACCCGCGTGTTGCCATCTGTGCATTGCCCCCGCACCGGCTTGACGCTGGGTGTAGATTGTGCAAACCGCCTGCCAGCCACTCCTGCTACACCTCTGCTCCCTCGCCTTGACCTTTTTTGTCCGACAGGGCATATAGTTCCTTTCTTCTTTGCACGCTCGTCCACGCGACCGTTGTCGTAACCAAGCGATGCTTACGGCGAACGGTCCGCGGCGTCACGGCACGCGTGTATACCACCGCTACGTACGCGCATGAAACGCTGCCGCCACTGAGCCGACACGTCGTCGTCGCAGGGCCACCGGCGGTCGAGGCGGACGCGACGTGGACATCGCGCCGCAAAAGGGCACGACGCCGGCACAAACGTCGGAGTCGAGATGAAAAGAGAAAATAAGAAAAACACCAAGCCAACAAAGGATTCACCGACCGAACGGAGCTCCTCGGACCTCTCTTTAAGGACCCGCCGCACGGCGACGCGCTTGGCGTTGCCGACAGAGCCTAAATCAAGCCGGCGTTTCCTTTGTGGTCCGCTGACGTCCGCTCGCGCCGCCGAAGGAGCAGCAAGCCTTGACCCTTTCCTCCTCGTCTCCGAGCAGCTCCACTGCGGCGCCGTTCCCCGCACATCACTCGTAAGCGGAACCGGACGCTGCCATCTTCTCGTGCGATACGGGGATGCCGCCTCCGCCGCCGCGGCTGAGGCGGCCTGCGATGGTATACGGAACGGGCCGGCCAGGACTGCGGGACATGCGCGGGCCGAGCACGATAGCCGGTGGTGGGATTTCTGAGAACGTTCGCCAATCAAGCCTGCTAGTTCCTTTTTCCGTGTGTGTAAGCCTGTCATTCCTAGATCAGATTAAGCGTCGGTGGAGTTCGTTTCTTTTGCACCCTTTGTACAAAGGAGGAACCGCGGCAGAAAAGCTCTGGAAATTGTAAGAGCTATTGATATCCAAGTCGATGGTCTCCAAGAGGAGGACATGGACTTGGAAGCAAAATATAATATGGAGAGGACCGGTCGTCTCTTAGGTTAGCAGAGTGGGTAACGAGGGAAAGAAGGTGGCGAGTTTAAATTAGGGCATATGCTGTGATAAGGTGGCAGCCGCTGGTGCACAGCACAGTTGATTAGAGATCAACAAGTCTTGTAGTGGACGCAAGAATAGCGACGATGAAAAAAAGTATGTTCGCCATAGCTATCTCTATGTACTTGACGGTCTAAGCTCTGTATTTTAGAGCGAAAGTCATTGAAGGCCAATGCAGCTCTTTCATTCTGTTCGGTTTTCTCAGAGCTTTGCGGATATTTTGGGTGATTTTTGTTGATTTGCTTGCCATAAGTCTGCTCAATCAAAGATCGTGAAAAAAGGCATAGCGTCTGCATGTACGGAATCGGCCCTCAGAAAATCATGTGGGCATATATAGCAAGCAAATTTTGACATTCAGGTGCACCGGCTTTTGCCAGCCGGTTACCGTGTGTCGCTTCTGACAGTTGTGGCTGAGGCCCTGATCCGGAAGCAAAAAACCAGAGCGCCAAAAAAGAGGGCGGCCGAATATGAAACGTACAGGCCAGTGGTGATGCCTTACCTACATAAGGTCTCCCACCAACTCAAGAGATTGGCTATCAGGCATGGAGTCCCTCTGGCGTTTTCTGCGCCGAACAAGCTTTCCAAGCTGTGCCCCTGCACCGTACGGTGATGGAAGGCATGGCTGCCAAATCAGGCATGGGGCAACCTTCGTCCCTTGCACCACAGGAGTCGTGTATGCTTTCCCACTCTCGTGTGGAAATACCTACATCGGGCAAACATGGCGCTGCATAAATGAGCGACTCAGGGAGCATGCGCTAGCTGTAATGAATACAATTCACAAAGGTGCACATCTTGTGTCGCCCATTACTGACTGCAGCAATTGTGCACCGCGATTCGAAGAGACGGCGATTCTGGGCAGAAGCAGAAATGAACACGCGCGGCTGGCTCTCGAAGCATTTCATTATAAGAAAAAAAGCTGAAGGATGCATCAGCGATACTTCCATATCACTTTACTCACCCGAGTTGAAGCGTCTGTGCTTGCGTCGTTGCCAGTAATCTCACATGACCCGAGTTTTTTTTTTGCTCGCTTGCGCAGGTGTGGCTCAAGGTACATTATATATATATATATATATATATATATATATATATATATATATATATATATATATATATATATATATAGTAAGCGTAGCAGGGGGCGGCAGAAGGTTAGGTGGACGGATGAGATTAAGAAGTTTGCAGACAAAGGGTGGATGCAGCTGGCAAAGGACAGGGTTAATTGGAGAGACATGGGATTTGCCCTGCAGTGGGTGTAGTAAGGCTGATGATGATGATGATGATGATATATATATATATATATATATATATGTGTCGGTTTAAGAAGAATAAAGTAGTTGTTAGTGTTGCGCCTGTCCTTGTGTTTCTCTCGAGTACGTGGTTCGTCTAGTGTTATGCGCACATCGATCATCTGTAAGCCTTTTGAAAATCGGAAAATTGTAAAATGCTGTTATGGAAATATTAAAGGTAATGGTTTATGTTCTGTAGCAAAATCTCTGTTTTAAAGTGTTTCCATCGATCACATCGAGCAGTTATCCCTGCCATAGAAAACCAATGGGGAACGCTTTTGACGGTAGCGAAAACGTTAATAGAAGAAAAATTCCAGATTACCGTCGGGTGATCTGCGGATATATTGATACCCGCCGCGGTGGCTCAGTGGTAAGGGCGCTCGGATACTGATCCGGAGTTCCCGGGTTCAAACCCAACCGCGGCTGCTGCGTTTTTATGGAGGCAAAACGCTAAGGCACCCGTGTGCTGTGCGATGTCAGTGCACGTTAAAGATCCCAGGTGGGCTAAATTATTCCGGAGCCCTCCACTACGGCACCTCTTTCTTCCTTTCTTCTTTCACTTCCCCCTTTATCCCTTCCCTTACGGCGCGGTTCAGGTGTCCGCCGATATGTTAGACAGATACTGCGCCATTTCCTCCCCCCAAAAACCATTTTTTTCCCCAGAATTGTTGGGTACGTCTGTGATTAAACGCCCTCAAACGTTCGCACCTTGCTGAGCGAACAAAAGACTGCCTTGAAAGGAAGTCGCTAAGGAACGATCCACGTTCTATCAATACCAGACGTCGCAATCAGTCTGGGCTGTCGAGAGGCACATCACTGCCAAATTTGTCAAGCCTCGCACAGGCTCTCCTGAAAGGTGCGCTTTGTGAAAGGCGTCACCCGCTCGTTACTCAATAGCGCATAGCGTTCAGCTTCGCTTACGATAAAGCAGACGGCCCCAAAGCGTTCGTCTTCTGCTCTCCACTCGGCAGCGGCGCCATCTTTGTTTTGCCTCCAGTCTGCACGCGTTGCCCTCCCCGGGTATGAAACCAAACTCGGCTTCGATAGAAGCGTGCAACACTCAGGAAGGTGCGGCGTTTCCGAGGGAGTGATTTTAATACGGCGCGAGCATAAAGTTTTGTCGGGCTTGGGCATCTCTTGCACTTTTTGTCACGACCACCCGAAAGACCGGCGCCATGTTCGGCACTCGACTTTAATACTGAAACACTGTACTATCGTAAAGGTAATAAGAAAAGTTCTATTGAACCCTGTGTTCGACGAATTACATGTTCAAACAAACACACAAACTGACCAACGAAATAACTAACTTGATAATATAACTGAGCCCAGACTTAGGCGAACAGTTGCTGTAGTCCAGAAGCCACCTTCATAATTATAAAGTTTCGGAAAGGTCCGCATTGTGCGTTGGTTACTTCGCAAACTTAGCTGAGCGAATCATCCTCAAGTTCTGAACGCCAAAAGTATCGTCTTTCATGTTCTTTACAGCGCTGACGACGTAGTCGTTGGTGCGTCGCATTAAAACGTCAGCACGGCCATCTAAACTGGAGCAGCGAAACGAGATCTTTTCAAAGGAGGCTCAACACTAGCAGGGTTGATTTTCACTTAGAAGATTCGGAGATCGTCTTTTCGAAGTTTGAACTAAGCCCATCAATGCTTTCTCACCAGCAGCTACTATTTTTGTGTTTCTCTCTCCGTCTTGTAATGGTACTATCGGCAACGAATGAAACAGGAACAAGAAATCATTGTAAACAGCGCGAAAGTGACGAAGACAGAAGAAGCAACGTGACACAAGAAAGACTTCATCTTTTTCACACTGTTTGCAATCTATAACGCAAACCTACTCGCCCAGCTTTCCATTGTTCTAAGGAACAAGAAACCTGAGATCCCTACACGGAAACACCCGCCGCGGTGGCTCAGTGGTTAGGGCGCTCGGCTACTGATCCGGAGTTCCCGGGTTCGAACCTGGCCGCGGCGGCTGCGTTTCGATGGAGGCAAAACGTTAAGGCGCCCGTGTGCTGTGCGATGTCAGTGCACGTCAAATCACCCTCAGGTGGTCGAAATTTCTGGAGCCCTTCACAACAGCGTCCCTCATAGCCTGAGTCGCTTTGGGACGTTAAACCCGCTTTAATCAAAATCGAATTTCTTGCTGATAGTACCATTTCGAATTTCATTGCATGCTGATGATAGCAGCCACTATCTGAGGAGGAAGACTGCTCGTACTGCTACGCTTGCCGAGTTCTGATTGGCTGTTGGTGGTTTTAGATTCAATTACAGCACTGCACAGTTTTATCGGCATAGGGAGCGCATAGGCGTCTGCGAGGGCCCATGGCGGCCAAAAAACGATGCAGCCGCGAGAGACACCGAAGGTCTTCCTGGGACTCCTGTTATCGTTCGACCGTTTTTCATACTTGCCACGGCGCCGCGCTAGCGCCCTCCTTCTGTTCGGTTATTAATTCGCTGGGCTTCTTCGTTCGTTCCCAACGCCGCCACTCGCTCAGTTTGTTTCCTTTTATTCCTGCCTACAGAGGGCGCGCGGAACGCGCCCGTTCCCCAAGCGAGACGTATGGATGGATGTAAGCGGTCAATTTATGAATCATAAATTGCGCCTAATATGGACGGCGCGACCCAGAAAGGGGATACGCCTTCTTGGGTGCCGCCGTGATAGAACGTGAAAAGGAGGAGAGAACGAAAGAAAGAAAAAAGTACACGAACGGAGTAGGGAGAGAGCAGGGCGAAGCGAAGATGGAGATAAACAGAAACCGCAGCTAGAGGACTAGAGTTGATGCTGCTCTAGCGGCAAGGAGGATTACGCATAGAGAGAACGGGCCGGCGCGGCTTGGAGAAACATCGTCCGAATAAGAAGAAGGGGAAGTTGATCGGGGAGAAAACGCAGACGCGCCTTGCGCAGCGGCGCATTCTCGCGGAGCGTACATAAAAACCAATCTCCTCCTCAACCTCGTTGGTACTGCCGTGATTCTTGCTCTATGCGGAGTAACGAAAGATAAAAAGAATGGGAAATGAAAGAAGAGCAGTGGCGATATAACCGACGTTCGTAGAGACAGAGGAGGAAGACCGGGGGGAGGGGGTGGGGGGAGGCGTCGGCGCCGGGCGTCGTAATGTCCATCTTCTTCCCCTGCGCGCTGGCGCCAAGGGAGGCGATGCGATGCGTCCTCCGTCTCGGCCACGCCGCTTCTTCTCCCGAGTCCGGATTAAGGGCTCCGGAAATTTAGTGCTAACAGGAAAAACAAAGATGGCGACGCCATCTTTTTGTTTCTTTCCAGCTTTCTTTTTTTTCCCTTCCTCTACGTGTTCGCAGCTTTAGAGCGCAGGCTTTGCACACTTGCAACGGCCCGTGTAGCACGATTGACGGGGTCGTGCAGTTATTGCGCAACGCGGGGCACGTTAAACAAAACGGGAGGCAAGATTACCAAAAAGAGACGCGAAAACAAAAGATAAGCTTATTTGCAGTATACACAGCAAAAGTAAATAACAACGCTATTGAAGCACTTAGTCACAAAAAAAAAGTTTGTTTGCAGCAAGCACTGCAAAAGCAAATAACAAAGGCATTGAAGCACTCACTCACAGAGATGTAAGATCTCTAGCGTTGACTACAATTCTACTAAACTAGCATTTCCCAAGGATGCCGCTGTCCTCAAGGAATGATATCGACGCCGCAAGTGCTCGGGTTGGCAGCTTATTTTTTGTTATGTCCTTGTTTATTCACATCTCTTATGTATATTGTATTGTGCACTCTTCTGTTACCATTCACAGCGTTTATGTTCGCTCATTAATGTTACTTCTCCTGACGCTTGTACTTTGTTTTATATGTTGTGTACTGTTTGTGTTATGTTATTGTTGAACTGTATATCGTGGGACCAAGTGGTTGCTATGAATTGGTAAAAAGGAGTAGCCGGAGCCGCTATACAGCACCAAGCTCTCCTTTATTGCTGACGTAAATTAAAAAAAAAAGATGCGAAAACAACCTCAAAATTGTGAACGCTTCGTGACTGTTTCAGAAAAGTTAAGTGCGATCGCTGTGTTGGGATCGTCGAACACGGTATGAGAGACATGCGGTATTGCTAAAGCGATGTAAATAGTTTGCGCGATGTTAAATATTTATCCTTTCACACAAACTCAGTAGAGTCGCATAGGTAGGCTAGACAGTCTAATTTAATGTTTTATTGGGGCCCTGGGCTCAGCGTTGTACACATATGACATCAATTGTACATTGTGTACCTTCCATATGGGATTTAATTTTTCAATATCTGGTTCATTAGTCATAGATTTTATGCACGTCATTATTACGTACCTCCCCGTACTCAAAGCCTCAGCGGACATGCAAAGCGTGAGGAATAAATTGATATTAAATAAACAATAAATACGTAAATAAATAAACAAGAGTGATTTCAAGAACCAGAAATAACACGTCTTGCTTCCCGCCACTCTGTTTCAGTATAGCCCGCATATATGCGCCCGGACAAGCTGCTCAGCTCCTTATCCTCGAATTCGTGGAAGATCCTGCCGATGACCGGGCGCCTATGGAATGCTCGCCGGAAATCTATTAGGGTTGCTGCCCAGTTTTTCATATCGAGGCACTTTATCTCTTTCATTCCCTCTCTCCCTTACGCCTCTCTCAATGGCTATCTTAAAACACCACTTTCTTTTTTCTTTTTGCAACGTCGCTAAGCTTTCTGAGTCATTTCTTTTACAAAGCGTACGCGAATAATCTCGTCTTAGACGCGTTATTTTTGGAACCGCTTTTGTTTTCTTTCGTTTTTGTCTTCCTGCTTCGAGTTTTCACATATTTAACTTTCATAATGCCCGTGACGGCGTCACGCTCGTCGCCTGTTCCGAAGACTAAGCGCGGCTAAATATTCCCCTTCTTTTTCTTCTATTTTCTTTCTCCTTCACCGGAGATACATATTTCATTATAATGCCGAGAAGCGGCCGTGCTCGGCCTCTAGTAAAAGCTATCAGCAGGGACCTTTCCCCCCGTGAAACTTTACTTATTTTTCCCCTCATTTTTCAGGCGCCACCATAAATACTTTTGGTTGTACTTTTTTTATCCGCTACCTGCGTCCGCTTCATCGGGTCTACACTACACTCTTGCACCTACATCTCTACCTCCTCTCTCTCTCTTACCATCGCGTAAATCGCGGCATTAAAGGACCGAGACATGTCGCCACCGCTGTGGAGGGAAGGTTCTCGCGAAACACGCGAATGTATACAGGAGAGAAAGCGTCCAGGGCGGCGGCAGAATGGTGGGCTTAAAGTGCTCGCGTCGGAGTGATCGCGTCACAGTCGATAGGCGTCGCTCCGGCGTGGCGCTGTCTTCGATAACTGGCTGCGGTGACCTGTAGTCGGTTACAACTTAAAAAAGCATTGCCAAACGCCTTCGAAAGCAGCAGCTAACCAATTTCCTCGGCCTATTTTCATGAAGTTGTGGTCAATCGCCTTGCACCTGATAACAAGGCTTCATAGATAGCTGGAATGAGCAAGGCAACTGATCGCAACGTCATGACAATAGGTCGAGGCCATTGGTGAGGGACGTGTCCAGCCCCACTCGAGTTGTATCCGACTATTCTGTTGTATAGTATAACTCAAGAGGTACCTTCGCTGTAGCCTACCCCATCTGTGCTGAGAGCGCTGTTATTGTCATCATTAAACTTAAAAATTTTGCTGCTATTGGAGGGCGCTGTCAGCAGCGATCCCCGATGTCCCCGTTGGTGCCCTAGTGCATTTGGTTGTCTTTTGATCTGACGTATTTCAGAGCAATCACCGCAGCGGTGGCCAAGAGGTTGAGCACCCGCCACGCATGCGGGAGGTGCCGGGTTCGATCACCAGTGCCGCCGGGTACCCACCGGTGATACAATGGGTACAAGCTTTCCCCAGGCCTGGTGCTCAGCTTATTAAGGGCGAAATGCTTGGGAAATGGGTCTTTGACCCTACCTTGAGAAAAAAAAAAACCTTGTGTCATGGCGCTCTTTGGCCATAGATGCCCTTGAGCAATAAAAATTCATCATCATGATCGTATTTCAGAGCTACTACACTGATCGTTCGAGTCCTAAACCAATATACGGCGGCTGCGACAAATATGTCAGGCTTAAAGCAAGTTCTTACACGCAAATAAAAGTTTGAAATGTCCTGTTTGTCAGGAGCACGCCGCAATTCGGTACAGCATCCTCACGAGTTGAGGTCCTCTTCAGCAGCCAATGCTCCACTTACTTATGCAAGCCGACGTAGAAGATTGCAACTGGAACACCGGTGGCAGTGTGTCCAGTGGGATTCTTCCCTAAATATCAGGAAGAGCCGCTAACATCCCAGCTTACAATTCTTGCGTGTCTCTGGAACACTAACACCTTGGAAGATAGCGTAAGGATACTACACACACCCTGAACTTTTTTGTCTGTGTTTTGTAGACTCACGCGTTATGCCCGAAAAATAATTAACGGTGCACAAGACAGTCTGGGGATCGAAATAATACAATAAGCCTCCGAAAACAGTCCTCTTTTCATTGTTCCACAGATATGCAGAACGAAGCTTCTCACGATGCAGCTTGACTTGCATGGTCGCGCTGCTCTAGCTGATACCGCTAGGCGCACTGCTGTCGCTAGCTATGCAAACAACCAGAATATGACTTGAAGTTCCAAAGAATATTCGAAATCAACAACATCTGAAATAGGTCGCAATTGTGACTGAAATGAGTACGTCACTCTCGCCAACGCTGGGAAAAATATTGAAAAAGAATTCCTTTTGTGTAATATTCCCTGTCGGCATGAGCATAAACTATTTTAACATTCAGATTTGCTATAGGCAATGAGGTTCCAGCAACAACCCCGGTTCAAAGACAACATCAACAAGGTGCCTAACTACGTCGGATCCACTCCAGGACAAAGGCTTCTCCTGTTACAGCTGCCGTCACTTTATACCCACAAACAATCCTATTTTCATCCGCCGGCCTACCTCTCTGCCACCTTCTGCCAAAGTTCCCCTTAAGAGTCCATTTCGTTACTGTAAGAACCATTAATTATGGTGTCTTCACTTTACAGTCCGCGCCCAAGCCTATTTCTTCTTGTAAATCAATCGTTTTCCTTCATGCAGCTCGTCGTGGTGTTCTCAATTAAATTTCAAGCTTTTTCGTTTGCCTCCAAGTAGCTGTGCCATTCGTGAGAATTGGAATGCTGAAACCGTTATACTCTCCTCTACAGGAATAATGGTAAACTGCGTTCACGTCCTTATAATGCCTGCCAAATGTGTCTGGCATTTTTATTCAAAGGACTTGGCAATGAAATCGATTCATGCTTGATACAATTCCGGACATAAATATTTGGGCATTCTGGAATTTTATCACAGTGTGCGCTGCCTTAACCACGCATTCGTGTAGTCTTCAACCTTTCAGGATATTGCTTCGACGTTATAATGTACCACGTCGATAAGAAAACGTTGTCCAAGGGAACAAATCTCGAATACTCATCTGTAGACATCTTTAAATCCCATTAATAGTTCCCTCACTTCCTTCAAGACAACGCGAAGAAAATGACTGCGTAACAAAAGTCTACACGCCAGAAGAACGACTCCCGATTTAGTGTGGTCGATTTCAGCTGGCACGGGGCGAACCTATTTTTGTGTCCTTATTTCATTCCATTTCATTCCGTGTTTTGTTTCAGTTAATGAAAATGACAGAGTAAACAACCAAGAATGACAATAGTCTTCTCCATCTGCCCATCTGTGCTCACAGCAAGATGAAACAAGGCGAAGTCTTTTCTGACGAGGTCTAGATAATCATCGACACGACAGTCGAGCTTGGAAGTGGTTATCGGTCGCATAATGAGACGTTTCTTTGATTACCTCACTCCGTCAGCCTATAGAAGGGCACAACTCACTCACTAATGTAGAGGGAGATGCCTGCCCCTAAAACAGGCCGTCTAGCCAAAGGCATCGACTATTGCCTTGGCGTCGCGTTCAAAGCCTTGCATTTACTATCGGTCGTGGCTAGTTCGAAGCGACTGACTGCTATGACTTGACATTAAACTGACACCATTGGTTGGAGGGCATCTCTTTTGGGGGACCCGGTGCACATTTCGCTTCGTTAATGAGCTGCATCCGACTAACTGTGACGCAATTGAGCCAAGTCTTTCGCACAAAAAAAGTAAAATCTCAGAATCTTGACATTCGCTCTGGGCGAAGTCGTGACAGCGATAGCGATATATTGTACCAAGCTTCCCCCATGTCCGCGTGATCTCATTGAAAAGCGCTCTGCAAAGCTAACGTCTTGATCATGTGAACATACGCTAAGTATTTATTTATTTATTATACCGTAAGGGTTCCTTCACGGAACATCGTATGAGGGGGTGGGGGGTAAAAACGACAATAAACATTATACGCTGGTTAAACGATGGACAATGGGTTTAGATGAATGAATGTGTTTCGAGAGCGGCTGCTTACTGGCCTATACATGGCCATAAGGAGAACGTACTAGTTTTTAGTGACGACATACTACGCAGCACACTAGCATGAATAAAGTCATAGTATAGTCAAGGGTTCGACGAAAGCTCGTCTGGTCAGGCATTAGTAGAAGCAAAAGATTACAGTCACTGACCAAGTCAAAGTAATAACAAATTGACGTTTCGGAACCCGTACGGGTTCCTTGTTCACAATGAGGCTAAAATGGCAGTGGTCGAAACTTAAATACCCAGAATATGACGTAATGACTGTATGTACACGGGTGGCATCGTCCCTTCCTTCCGGTTCATAGTATCAGGTGTCGTCTGGATGAATGATGACTCAAGCAAAAGCCGTGCCGTCAGGTTCCGCTCTTTGGAAAGAATTGCGGCGTTGTCCCAGGCGATATCATGCGTTTTTTCGTGCGCGTGCTCGGCAATCGCATTGGAAGCCACTTTGTGGTTATCAACATCGCGCTGATGTTCTTTCAATCTTCTGGGGAACTTTCCCGTTTCGCCTATGTAAACGTGGTTACAATCACCGCATGGGATTCGGTAGACAACGCCGGTTTGCTGGAAGGCACGTGTCCGATGCGCAAGTTATATTTGGCGAAAATACGGGATAAAGCTTCGCTTATACCCCGTACATACGGAATTACAGCAGTGGCGGTGAAAACCTTACGACTGGAACAGCTCGGCTGCAAAATATTTTTCTCGATCCTTTTCACAAAATGGTTGGGATAGCCGTTGGACGAAAGTTCTTGGCGTATCATTTGGAGTTCAGCTTGCAAATCTTCCTTTTCTTTGCAGATTCGTGTCGCACGCCTCACCAAAGATGACACAACGGATCTTTTGTGGGCAATCGGGTGATTCGAATTAAAGTCTAAGTACTTTCCTGTGTGCGTAGGTTTCCGGTATACTTTGAAGGAGAGTCCATCGCCCTTGCGTTGTACTAATACGTCGAGGAACGGGAGAATGCCTTGTTGCTCATATTCGACCGTGAACTGTAGTCTCTGCTCGAAAGAATTTAATTGTTGCAATAACCGGGAGACGTCCTGTTTGCGTAGGATGCAAAAACAATCATCTACGTAGCGGTAAAAAAGCTTGGGTTGAGGTGTGAATTTACTGAGGATTTCCGTTTCTAATGCTTCCATTACAATATTTGCGGTCGTTACGGAAATTGAGGCGCCCATGGCAGTGCCCTGTGTCTGCGAGTAAAACTTTGAGCAATATGTAAAATACGTATTGCTGAGGCAGAACCGTAGTAAATTAGAAAGGTCTGGGACGTCAAACGGAGTGCGTTCAGCGAGAGTGGTGTCCCCCTGCAAAAGCTCTTCGCACTTAGAGACGGCCAGGCTGACCGGCACGCTGGTGAACAGTGACGTGACGTCGAAGGAAAGTGACGTCGAAGGAAGAAAGTCCCTAGACACAGCTGGGGTGTAAATATCAATTAATCCCCATCATCTTCGCAATCTGCAAGATCCTTTGTGCATGCTACTTGTGCCCGGGTAGCAAAAGCAAATTAACCCTTGAAAAAGAAAAGTAATAAACGTGGTACTGCCGTATTTGATTCATTCGTGTGTTGTGGCGCTGCTCGCACAAACTACGAGGGTACTGCCACTCCGAACAGGTTTGCTGCGGCGCACGCTAATCTCTTCGCTTTGTAATGCCTGTTGCGTGCCGGGCGGCAGTCAGCGTCCGACGGGGATAAAACCGAGTATGAGAAAAGATGCGAGGTACTGCGGCTGGACGGGAGGTCGAAAACGCTTTAGCACAGCTTAGTGTTGCATCGCTTCGGCCTTAAGCCTCAGATAGTTTTCGTTTTTTCAAGTTTCACTTTTTCTCGATCCGCCGACAAGGGTCAAGAAATAGGCGCAAAAAACTTACGTCAGCCGTCAGCTTCGCGAAACCTGAAACCCTCCTTCGTACAGCACTTTGTTGAGAAACGAGGAGTGGGAAAAGAGTAGCGAAAATACTCTGAACATTTGATGTAAATCTATTGGATGAGTACCTATTTCTTTAGTCAAACCAGCCTACAGACCAGTCTGGGGAGCATAGATTAATGGGGTCACAGCAATATAAATAGAGCAAGGAAACAGTAGCATGAGTGTACAGCGGCCAGTAACTCCTAGTTAGCAGCACAACACAAAACACTAGCAAAATGATATTTCAACAGAAAAGTACCTTTCAAAAGCTACAACAGTAACAGCAAACAGAAGCAGCACACAAAAATATGCCTGAAAAATATCAATAAAAAAGCATATCCGTATGGAAACGCTTATTCCATAAATTTCCATGAAAAGCATTTCCCCCGTATTCGTATTCCGGTCAGTTTGGCGCCCGAAACTCGGACGACGCTTAACCTACCCTTCAGATTAAAATGGGATAGATGCCGCCGCGGTGTTTCAATGGTTAGAGCGCTCGGCTGCTGACCCGAAAGACGTGGGTTCGATCCCGGCCGCGGTGGTCGAATTTCGATGGAGGCGAAATTCTAGATGCCCGTGTACTGTGCGATGTCAGTGCACTTAAAATAACCCCAGGTGGTCGAAATTTCCGGAGCCCTCCACTACGGCGTGTCTCATAGTAGAATGCATCATGAAACCGTGCAAAAAAGGTAAGGGACGAGGAAGAAACCAACAGGACAGAGCGCGGAACTTCAACTGGTTTATTACAACGGTGCGTCACATTTATACAGTCATCGCAATCACACTGTAACCTGGCAAGCGATCATCACGTAACACTGGTGCGCAGGCGCATACAGGACATCGTGCTATCCAGATATGAAAACTCATTATCGGACAAGTTTACTGAGGTTTTGCTGACACACGAGCCGGATTCGTTCTTAATACAGTAGGCCTCGTACACTTCTTTACTTAGTTTAGACGCGAACTTATTCAAGATTGTAGCATCGCGGAACTGAGGCGTGCAACCTTGGCAGTGGCGACAATGGTCGGCCACATGCACAAGCTCTGCCTTAAGGCCATGATCGACGCGGCAGCGTTTTTGGTTTGATGTGCATATATATTAAATTATTTAAAATTATTAAAATTATTTCTGTAACCTCAGCTGAACTCTTACGTGTCATCCTGATTTGGTATATCTTGCCTACGTTTTAAACTGATTAATTGTCCTTGGAACGTGTGTTTCCATATCATCTCATGATTTTCTTCTTTTTGTCTCACTGTTTGTTTCGCATGCATGTACACTGTTGAGACCTGCTTTATTGCCCATATATTTTCAAATGTGATCTTTGATGAGTGCGGCTTTCTTTCTTTTGCTGATAATCTGCGTCGACGGCTGTCTTGTAAGGTGGCCCCTGGGCCGTCGTCAAGTTGCTTAGTGCAATTATGGCCCAGGGTACCATTCAGAGTTTGTGTTTGTACCGCTCTGAAAAATAAACGAATTGAATTGAATTGAATATGGCGAATTGCTCATTCTCGACTTTACAATCATAGATCCCTGGAAATCATCCTACCCCTCTTGGCGCAGTGGTGCAGCGGTTAAGCTATGCGCCACTGCCCTACGATGGCAGGTGTTCCCAGCGGTGCGACTCAGGTTGCTCTTCCCGAGTGACCAATCATCAATTTAACCGCCACCTGCCACGGTGGGCAATTTACTCACTATCCGGTGGGCAGGTTGTGATGACGTTGAAAATTTTTGAAAGCGTTCGCTCAAGCACCCAGAATGTATACACCATTAGCATGCTGATATTCGGAGAAGGTGGCATAAAAAAATTTGCACACAATGTCTTGGTTTAAGCTACGCCTCAGACACATCGAGCGCTAAACGGGACCGAAAAAATGTCGAGACTGAACTTCATGCGGTACACACGCGTGGACGCAGCTCGGGGTGGTCCCCGTTCGTGGGAAAACAAATGGCTCATTACAACGAACCACAAGCTGAGCGAGCGTCGTGTACAGAACGCGACTCTTGGAATGCGCGACGCGAACGGCAGTCAAGTTGGCGCCGAGGGATTATTCCTCCCCTGCTTCTCGACGACTCGGCGCCCACTAAATTATCGTCCGGCTTTTCCTGGCGCTAAATCTGCCCTGAACGCTTATTACCCGAATTCACGCAAACCGCGCGCACGCTCCAGCAGCTCTTTAGCGGCCTTTTTCCCCTCTTTTTTTCTTGTTCGTGAGGATTGCATTTGCTTCGCGTCCTTCCTTTCAATGACCTGTCAGCCGTATCCCCGTGCTTTTCGCTTTTCTAGCTGAAATATAAAGAGGAAAGTGCATTCTAAATTCGTGGAAACACTTGAGTATGTGTACATGTTTCTCGAAACGAAGCAGTGCCTCTTGAATGCGCTGCGCCGTATTCAACTCAGAGGTGACGTGGACATCGATAGAAACAGCGCACAGATAAAAATGAACTGCCCACGTAACCCACCCTAACTGCGTGTTCCATTCCGACCTCCGGCAATCCCATTTTGATGAAAGTGAAACACATTCGCGGTTTGGTTTATAGAGATTTAACGTTCCAAAGGCCCCTGAGACCTTAAAGGGTCCAAACTCGCTTGCCAATAAAGTTTTCATTCCATCCATCCATCCATCCATCCATCCATCCATCCATCCATCCATCCATCCATCCATCCATCCATCCATCCATCCATCCATCCGTCCGTCCGTCCGTCCCATCCATCCATCCATCTATCCGTCCATCCGTCCATCCGTCCATCCATCCGTCCGTCCATCCATCCGTCCGTCCGTCCATCCGTCCATCCATCCGTCCGTCCGTCCGTCCGTCCGTCCGTCCGTCCGTCCGTCCGTCCATCCATCCGTCCATCCATCCATCCATCCATCCATCCATCCATCCATCCATCCATCCATCCATCCATCCATCCATCCATCCATCCATCCATCCATCCATAAGGGACGCCGTAGTGAAGGTCTTCGGAAATTTCGACCACCTGAGGTTCTTTAACGTGCCCTGGCACCGCAGGTGCAAGGGCCTCTAGCATTTACCTTCAATAAAACGGAGAGTTGAGCGAGTTGGTACATACTATCTTGTTTTTGTGGAACACGACGACTTCAATAGGCAGGTCGATAAGGTGTTAAAGATTTTTGACGAAAGCGGACACGGCCTAACTTTCACCTGTGAAAAACCTCAAGGGAATGAGTTACAATTTTTAGATATAAGATTGGCAACGAAGCCAGATCACGTGTGCTGGTCCTTCCTACAGAGATCAGAAAAGCCTTTGCTCAGTTTTCGTTCGGCGCATTCGAAGGTGGTTAAATGTGGCATTGCAGTTTCTTGCCTAGGTGCTGCCATTGCCAAGTCATGCGTGCATGGTATCAGCACAAGTTTTAATCAGCAGGTTCAGAGGCTAAGAATTGTGGGCTTTCCAGATGATGTCTTAGTACTTGCTTGTAGTAAGATAATTAAAAAGGTCAAAAGGGGAGAATCTCAGGATCATTCACAAAAAGATAAAAAGAAAATTGCCGTTCTTCCGTACATTCATCAAATTTCACACCGTTTGAAGCAAGTGGGCAGCAGGTATGGAGTTGATGTTTTATTTTCTGCACCTAACAAGCTCGGCAAATTGTGTGCCATTGTAGATAGAAAGGCCAGGGAAGAGGAAAAGAAACGAAGAAAAACAAAAAGAGGGTGCCAGATATAGCTCGACCTGAGGTTTGTCCCTTGTGCTGAAGGGGTTGTGTATGAAGTGCCGTTAACGTGCGGGAAGACCTACATAGGTCAAACAGGAAGGTGCCTCAATACCCGCCTACGAGACCACAACACTTCTCTGAAAGGGGCTCCGTCCTCAAATCTGGCTTTACATTATAGGAACTGTCCCCGGAATAACCAGCCTGATTCTTCTGAAAAATCATGTACACCCATCTTTAATAAAACTAGAATCCTGTACAAACACAAAGATAAACTAACAAGAAAAATCAGTGAAGCGTTTCATATTCATAAAAACATTGACTCATGCGTGAGCACCCCCTCTGTAACAGTTCATGACTGTGAACTAATGTATCTGGATTTAAGTGATTGATTTATCACTGTGGCTTTTGGTGTTGCGCACGCGCCCGTGGTTGTCAAATGAGTGTGTTTTGCGTGTTTTTTCTAAGAAACTTTCAGTTGTTAGTCAGCGCCGGTCTTGTCGTCTTCTTCTTTCTTTGTCCCTCGTCTACGCGCTGTTATTCCCAGTAGCATTGCCCCTCCATTGAAATAGGACCGCCGCGGCCGGGATCGAACCCGCGTCTTTCGCGCCAGCAGCGGAGCACCATACCACAGAGCCACCGCGGTGGCGTCACATTCGCAGTTGTGGCTCCCCGCAAGCGACAGGTATACGTACATGGCAAAAAAAGCAAATAAATAAAATTCACAGGTGATTCTACTACGTGGTGCATGCCTCTGCGTTAGCAGTATTGGTTGTCTATTTCGCTGCTACAATGAGCATTGCGTGGGCTTCTCGTAGGTGTAGGCGTCTGGCGGGTGTGAATGGATGGTTGGTGCGTAATGCCTTTTAAAGGGAGGAGGGGGGTGGTAGGTGATGGGTGTAGCTTGTGGCGGGTGCAGGTTGGTTTTGTTTAGTGGTGGTGGGAGGATTATGGCGGATGGAGGGCATGTGTGTGTAGCAAAGGTGGGAGTGTAGGTGGGTGTGTAACGTCCTGAGGTGACACATGGGCTATGAGACGCACTGTAGTTGAAGGCTCGGGATAAATTTAGGCCACCTAGGGTTCTATACGATGCGCTGACATCGCACAGCACAAGGACGTTTTTGTATTTCGCCTTGACGGAAATACGGTTACCGCGGATCGAATCAAACCGTGACCTTGGGATCAGAAGCCGCACGGCAGAACAACTGGGACACCACAGCGGGTAGTTGTTTTCAGAGCGCCTTTTAAAACATCTCCACGAGTCGTCGTTTGCGCGAATACATGAGCTGCTATAAAGCGTAGTAGCATTGAAGGTATAGTCGTCCGAGAAAGATGTTAATTTCATGTTTTTTAAATCAAGAATTTCACATCTCAGTGCTCATCATCGTGTTGACAAGGTACCCAGCCCTCGCTCTCAATTTCTCTGTCCGAAAAGAACCCTACCATAAGCTTGCCGTCCCAGGTTAGCTCAGTTGGTACAGCGACTTCGCCGGTGAAGCGGTGGTTCCGGGTTAGAACCCCGGAGCAGAACGAATTTTATTTAACTACGATGTTACTGAGAAAGCTGTACAGCTGTCCTTTGCAGCCGTATGGCTGCGCTTGGGTGGATGTCAATGAGTAATTACTACCTTATTACAAATCTACTCTACCTTGGGGGATTCCCCTACACATTTGACCACCTGACGCATGTGTGTGACGGAACCGGTAACGTCTACTAGTGCGGAGCTTTTGATGTAAAAATATGTCTAAGGAGACCTTTTACACGGACGTTTGCATCAAGACAGAAGAGTCGGTAGGTGCCATTGTGCGAGTTTTGGCGTCAACAAAAAAGTGATCAAGGGGACAGAAAGTTTGTACGCGGTGTAGTGGATTCCTTGCAGGACCATGACAGCGCACTTCTTATCAGGCAGCTAGCCACTACTTCAAGAGAGGTGATTCGCAAGTGCCTATGTAAAAACCAGGCGCTATTTGTTTACACTACTTCTAGAGAGGTGATTCGCGTGTGCCTATGTAAAAACCAGGCGCTAGTTGTTTACACTACTTCTAGAGAGGTGATTCGCGTGTGCCTATGTAAAAACCAGGCGCTAGTTGTTTACAACCATCGCTGAGCCCACACGACTAGCTGAGGCGCGAGGTTATTAGGGCATGAATGTCCCTATAAATGGCAGGATTTATATTTACATGGTGTGCGTGTATGGCGATTTGTTATCCGAAGAGGAGTGGAGGAGAGTAGCATAAGAGGGTTCTAGCAAAGCTTCCGCCCTCACTATTCGATCACGTTCCACATAACACTTGCGGTAATACGGGACTTACTGTACTCGCCGCTATGGACGAGGGTGGCGCTGGTGAAGAACGTCCTCAAGGTTCGGTTACACGCAACACAAATACTGCCGAAAGTTGAAGACTGGCCATCAGCGTAGCTCAGTTCATATATGTGCATAGATGGTGACTTCTGGAGTTGACTGTATTGTGGACTGTGTGTAGTGAATGTGTGCATAGATGGTGACTGCGGGAGTGGAATATGTGCTATTATAAGTGACTGCGCGCATAGCGGGGTAGATCCAAAGGGTTTTAGGACATTATTAAGATAGAAGTGACGCTATGGTGGAGCAATTGCCGGTAGAATAAGCAAGGCTAATCCCACCTGTAGCATACAACACCTCAACTCAACCAACTAGCTCAGTTCAGGAAGCGTAACTCGAAGGTCGTGGGTTCGGATCCCGCCGGAAAAAAGTGTTTTTCTCCTTCTTTCTAATCAATTATCTTCCAGCCATTGAATCGACTGACACACACCACAAAAAAAAAGCGAAACATTCCTCTACGCTTTCTTTGGTTTCGGAGACTGTTGGATGCGACGCACAAGCAGCACAGGTAATTGGCCCAATTTTGGAAAAGGATGGTTTCACATTATACCTTGTAGGACCAGCCTTTGCCATTACATATCCGATATTGGGCCGATTACTTGTGCTGCTATGGCTTTTCAATATTACCTAGAGGAAAAAGAGGCACCACCGTATATGCGAGTTTCTTAAAAATTGGCAGTAGCTTAACTTGGCTAAGCCTGGAAATTAGCGAAAAGTAAGCACGCTTGCTAAGTGTCTGAGGCTCGTCCATGGCAGCTCCGCCACACGCTCACGACAGCCGTTCTATATATATCCACAAGACCACGAGGCTATGAGGTGGTATCACATGGTCTTAGGACACCCACATCGGATTTCGTCACGTAACTTCACATCACCCCATCGGATGTTCTTGAGGTCAAAGGTCAGCCCAAAGGTAATCCAGTGTCAAAGGTCCAAGGTCAACTAGAGGTCATGGGTCAAGGGTTCTACACCATAACTGTACCACATATGGTCATACATATGGCATGCCATATGGCAGCGAGGTGCTGGAAGTGGTAAAGGAATATGGCTACTTAGGGCAGGTAGTGACAGCTGATCCGGATCATGAGAGGGAAATAACTAGAAGGATAAGAATGGGGTGGAGCGCATATGGCAGGTTCTCTCAGATCATGAATAGCAGGTTACCAATATCCCTCAAGAGAAAAGTGTACAACAGCTGTATCTTACCGGTGCTCACCTACGAGGCAGAAACGTGGAGGCTAACGAAAAGGGTTCAGCTTAAGCTAAGAACTACACGGCGAGCCATGGAAAGAAAAATGATAGGTGCAACGTTAAGAGAGCGGAAGCGGGCAGAGTGGGGGAGGGAACAAACGAGTGTTAATGACATCCTAGTCGAAATCGAGAGGAAGAAATGGGCTTCGGCAGGGCATGTACTGCGAAGGCAACGATAACCGCTGGTCCTTAAGGGTAACAGAGTGGATTCCAAGAGAAAGTAAGCGCAGCAGGGGGCGGCAGAAAGTTAGATGGGCGGAGGAGATGAACAAGTTTGCAGGCATAGGGTGGACGCAGCTGGCAAAGGACAGGGCTAATTGGAGAGACATGGGAGAGGCCTTTGCCCTGCACTGGGTGTAGTCAGGCTGATGGTGATATGGTCATACACGGCTATCCTTGGTTGGGCTGAGGGTCGTTCAAGGTCGTTGTGCTGCCTACCCGAAGACGGCTTTACGTAGCGTAGTGAAGCTTTTCGCTTCAAAAGCACTAAATCCACAACCGGAACTCCGGCAAGATGAGGTTCCGTATTTGGTTTGGCTAATCATAGGCCGAAGAAGTGGATTCTGCGTCGGAATCGGTAGCTGCAGCGCGATACCCTCCTCTGAGATGAGATTATTTTATTGCTGCGGTTTTAACTTCCTGAATGATTTTCACGCAAGCGTCAGACTGGCCTGCAAACTTTTACAGTGTTTCGTTCAGCTTTTCTCCGAAAGGAGCCTTACTGTTCCGGCTGAATCCATCTTTTATGCATAACATTAGCCAATCCAAACACGAAACATCATCATCCAACATTTCTGCGGCTCCTCATGGTGGGCGAAATATCGCAGCGCCAACCTTCCATCCGGGTAATGCTGAGAAACTTTATGGGAGAACGGGTCGCCTTATAGCCCTGGTGTTCTTTACCATGCATTGCAATTGCATGGGCTTTTTTTTGCAATTCGACAGCAATAAACTGCACATAATTCCGTTCTCTCAACGGTAGAGTGCCCCAACTTCCGGTCCTGCCCCCGGTATCGTCTCAAAGATTTTATACAAACATTTTGCTCGAAAGCATTTAAGAGTGTTGCACCCATTTACGGGAAACGGTAATTGCTTTGAGTCGTGTTTATTCCTGATGTGAACAAGAAAATGAGAATTTGTTTTCTGAAACGGGGCGCTAACTGCTATGTTACGCTTATGTAAACTTTAAGATAATTCATTGCTCCACGGACCGAATTCGAATGAGCAGTTTTAATAGTCATCTTCTCTGTTCTTATCACATGAATCCCCCTTATCTCTAAGGGCGCTTCTTAACAGGTAAGGCTTAAAAGTTCGGAAACAGTCATATCACATAAGTAATTTCAGGAGAGCTAGCATCAGAGCAGAATGAATTTGATCCATAAGGGGAAGAGAGATAAAACCAGCATAAAAGCCTTCGGACCGATCACGACAACATCAGCTACTTATAATCAGGCAATACAGGCAGTAAAATAAAAAAAATTGTGGCTCCGATCCACGCTGTGAAGGTGGTTGGACAGCGAAGCCTGTAAAACGACACCCGATTTACCCATTGCGACGTCACTTGGAAATTCACACACGTGACTCTACAAAGAGTGAAAGCAGAGGCAAGTGAAATAGTACTTGAGCTGAATGCTGTATGCCTGATATGAAAGGCGATATGTTGTTTGCATTCAGTTTTTACCTTGGCGTTTTTTGCTTACGACAACGACACGAAAACGCAACCGTAATCTTTAGCGGGAAGTGCACGCGGGGAGAAGGAACGTTCTTCACATTGTTTGCAGACGCCGTTATAATACATTATGCGGTTGGCACTTCGCACGAGGGCTTCGAATGACGTCAACCCTTTAGAAGCAGCTGCAAACCTAATGTTTACCGGAACGCGTCGGATGGTGTTCCCATTGTTCACACGCGCCTTACAGTGAATCATGTTGTTTTGATGCTTGTGTGATTTTTTTAGCCTGGCGTTTTTTGCTGACGACGACGACGACACGAAAATTTTCTTAGACGGTACAGGTACACAGCTTTGCTGTAAAAAAATGCCAATATGGGTAGAAAGTAATAAGGTACTGCGAGAACTTTAGAATGGGTTGAGAAGTGGTAGGAGCTTATATGGTAGCCAGTTCGTGCTTCTACAGTGCATGCAAATAGCTAAGCTGGGCAGTTAACGATTATCTGTGTACAGCTTTCCGATCTTAACTGATGTGTATGGCAACATAAATATGGAGCTCCCGTGGAACATGCTTAAAGAAGTAGGTATCGTTGAAGAGATAATAGAATTACTAAAGGAAGTTTGCTGAGGTAATAGAATGCAAATCAAATCGCATGGCAAGAGATAAGCGGCGCGACAGCAGATGAGGGGAATAAAAGTTTTAACGACTGATTCTCCGCTATCAGCGCTAATGTGCATCATCTGTATGATAAATACGAAAAACAGGCTATAACAAAGTAGTCAAGGCTATAAAAATGAAAATGAAAGTTCGTTTTTGAAAAAAAGGAAATGGCACAGTAACTGTCTCGCGTATCTCGGTGGACACCCGAACCGCGCCGTACGGAAGGCGGTAAAGGAGGGAGTGAAAGAAGAAAGGAATAAATAGGTGCAGTGGTTAGAGCGCTCGGCTACTGAGCCGGAGTACCCTTATTAGAACCCGACCGCGGCGGCCGCGTTTCGATGGAGGCGAAACTTAAAAGGCGCACCTGTGTTGTGCGATGTCACTACAGGTTAAAGATACCCAGGTGTTCGAAATTATTCCGGAGCCCTCCACTATGGCCCCTCTTCCTTCCTTTCTTTCTTTCTTTCTTTCTTTCTTTCTTTCTTTCTTTCTTTCTTTCTTTCTTTCTTTCTTTCTTTCTTTCTTTCTTTCTTTCTTTCTTCTCTCAGTCCCCCTTTATCCCTTCCCTTAGGGCACGGTTCAGGTGTCCGCCGAGATGTGAGAGAGATACTGCGCAACTTCCGTTCCCCCAAAACAAAAACCATTTTCAAGATATAGGTGCTGTAGTTGAGGGCTTCGGAATAATTTTGACCACCTGTGGATCTTTAACGTGCACAGACACAGCACAGCACACGGGCGCCATTCGCGTTTCATCTCCACCGAAACGCGGCCGCCGCGGTCGGGTTCGAACGCGGGTACTCCGGATCAGTCGCCGAGCGCCTTAAACACTGAGCCACTGCGGCGGGTATCGTCCACCGGGAACATGGAATATTATGCGAAAGCACGTTTTTTTTTTTGCAGGTGGACGCAAGAAAGAAAATACGTGCTTTCGCACAATATATTCCATGCATAGGAATGCTAAACCGCCAGCCAATTTTTTCCTAGCCGTGTATATATGCCTCAGTGGGGACAGTTTACAGACACGATCGCGAGAGCGCTGCAGCATGCATCATATTGCGTAAAGGACGCATACGAGTAAAAACAAAGAGAATATCCACGGCTGCTGAAACATGAGCAGCGGGATTCTCCCTAATAATTTGGCGTGACGAAACTAGCTCGAGAGGTGAAGGGAGAGCACAGCTTGATAGGGGGGGGGGGGGGGGGGAGCGAAAAGAATGGTTACCGGTTTCACAAACTTATCTGTCGTGCATGACGTGCTAGGAGAGGAGTGTTAGAAGCACCAGTACAGCGCTGGACGGGGCGTCTAAACTAAACTTTCTCTCTTTGCCTCTCTAGCTCTCCTATGCCTTGTCCTAGCTGGGCTTTCCTATCCTTCCGGCACTCTGTCCGCAGCCGCAGTTTCGAACCCCAAAAGCGTGTGTGAGCGTGAGCGCAAAACCACCACTTATCCGCACCCCCAAGCCGACGACGGCTTCCCACCCCGGCTGAGAAAAGATCAGGCCTTACGATACACCAACTACGCACCTCGTACGTGTGGCGGCACCGTGGTGTACGCGCCAATGACACTTCCTGCGTCACGCACTGGACGCGCAAAGGTGTAGAATCTTTGGGCGTTGCGTTTTCCTTCTCGTGATTTCTCGCTCGACGCACGAGAAAGGCTGACTACAGAGAGAAAGACGAAGGAGAAAAAATGAGCGGGGGGGGGGGGGGGGGGGGCGTGGTAATTCTATGCATTGGCTCCACGAACCGTTTTGCTGCGTTTCTTCGTGGTCGCACGCTGCGCTGCCCGCCTGATTGTTGTCTGCACGGGCGTAGGAGGTGTGTAGGACGGCACCCTCAACGAGATAACTGCCAATGGGCGGGGGCTTCGTCCTTTTCACGACTCGTACTCTCCCATTTTCTTCTTTTAATGACATGCTGTCTTTATTTTGTGTGTGTGTGTACTGACGTGTATCCCTTTCTCCTTATTCCAGGTTTTTATTCTTTCCGAAAGACGCACTGCCCGCGTATAATGCTTAGACGGTGCAAGGGAAGGGAGCTGCACAGGAATTAAGCGGACTTTGCGGATTGCTCGGCTTTTCTGGCTACGTTGATGGGTGTTCGGCAGCAAAAAGCACATTAATAGAGAAATTGGATTCGCCCTCCTGCGTCTCTTCACTTGATTCAAACTGACGGCATCGATTCTGAAGAGGGCGTCCATGACCACCTGGACCTTCAATACGTCCTCAGTATCCCTTTGAAGTCCTCTTACATAAACACGTGAGCGATTAGTGAGCTCTCCACTGGTAAGCCGTTATGACTGGAAATGGTGATCGTAGGTAGGCTGCGGACGCAGTACTTTCCTTTCGACATTTCTCGAACACAGCTCGAAACAAAAAGGCATTGATGGACTGACGGAAAGCAGAATTTGAAAGGCAGTGAGGCTTGTTAGGTTTATTTAGTGAGATGAAAGTATCAGTCAGTATTTGGTAATTATATTCAGACGGACCGGTCAGGATTAGAAAGGGTTCACGAGTGCGGCCGCCTATCGAGAATGCACGGCAGCTTTCAAAAGTTATAGATGCTTAGCTTTGAACGCAACCCCATACAGAAAACAAGACGGATAGGTAGCCAGCGTGGTGGATCACCAGCTCAGAAAAATCAACTGCGCTTCGGTCAAAACCAATAACGTCCTCGAGGCTGAGGAAGCAGCTACCGCACTCGCCATCACCCAACAGGGCGAGGAGCCCCACGAACACATAATTATACAGATTCGAAAGAGGCGTGCAGAATGTACAGCAGCGGATCCATATGCAATGCGGCCATCCGCATAATCAAAGCGACAACAATCACCTATACGAGATGCTTCATCAGCTGGACACCAGGCCATGAGGCTGCTAAAAGGAAACAACGTGCAGGCGCCAACGCCCGAGCATACGCCCACCGGGAGGCACACACGGAAGGGGAACTGGACGGAGTCACTAGACGGTATGCGATCATCTTGGAACACCAAAGAGCCCTCAGGAGGAACCCGACCGCGGCGGCTGCGTTTTTATGGAGGAAAAACGCTAAGGCGCCCGTGTGCTGTGCGATGTCAGTGCACGTTAAAGATTCCCAGGTGGTCGAAATTATTCCGAAGCCCTCCACTGCGGCACCTCTATCTTCCTTTCTTCTTTCAGTCCCTCCTTTATCCCTTCCCTTACGGCGCGGTTCAGGTGTCCAACGATATATGAGACAGATACTGCGCCATTTACTTTCCCCCAAAACCAATTATTATTATTATTAGCCCCCAGGAGGACATACTCCCCTTCCCACACAAAACTTAGTAGAGAGCAGTCGGTTGCCTGGAGACAACTGCAGACTAATACATACCCCAATATCAGTTTACTAAGCAAAATCTATCCTTCAACATATGACAGCAAAATCCCGCTTTGCTGAGAACGCTTTATCACGTTACATGGGCCTGCCAGAAAACGCAGGCAGTGCTAATAAACAACGAACCAACACCGGAGCAGTGGGAGGCTGCGCTGTTCTGCTCGAAGCCCGAATAACAGCTCAAGCGGATAGACAGGGCTGGCAGGACTGCAAAGGTCACTGGGGCCCTGTATTGATGGACCCACCTACGCCGCGAGAATCCTCCTTAACGATAAGGTTTTTCATTAATTCATTCACAACCCACCGCGGTGACTTTGTGACTTCAGTCGATAGCGGGATGGAATCCTGGAGGCTGAGGACGAATTTCGATGGGGGAGAAATGCAGATGGGTTCGTGCGCTATGCGACGTCTGCGCACACTAAAGCACCCTCGCGGTTGAACTACGGGGTGCTAAACCCCCTGTGCCACTGAACAAGTTATAAATTTCGATTGGAGCACCTTTATTGCGACTCGAAGCAGCAGAGGGTTAGGATTGGGGGATTAATAGTGGCCACCTCGCATGCGAAGCGCCAAAACGCTTCCAGTGTCTCTATGCCGGACGCGAGGCCGAACCTCTTCTTCATTTGCCGACATCCCAGCTGGACGGCGCTGTCGACGGCTACACTCCAGGCCTGAGCCGTCCCAAACGAGGCGACTTATCGTCGGGGTCTCTTCCTGCATGAATTCGAAGCATCTGACGTGCGGTGATGCTTCAGGAGGGGCGTCTCTGTCGTGTTCCGAGCGTTTGGCCATTGCGCTTTCACAATGTCGTCGTGTCAGCATAACTAGATCGCGCCCAGTCGAGGAGCACCTCTGCACCTCGTGGAAGATCGGGAAGCGCGGAGTCACAACATTTGTGAGCCTTGGAGAGAAGCTTCTTTCGTCTTTGCTGGCGTTGGCGGCGGCGTCACCAGCTCTTGGACCCCGCCGTTGCCAAGATGGCCATCATGTCCGGTGATCGAGCATATAGTTACGGCTGCTCTGGATTCTCTCTGTAAAGCCGCACATGTCTGTTTGATGTCGTGCACGCTGCTGTGTCTTCTCGGTGGACCGACGAGGCACCTAAGTGTTTCGGTGCAGTCTGCAAGTAGGCGAACTTGTTGATAACATTTTTCATGTTGGGTTGTGATTACTTGTGCTGCCAGATGCAGTTCCTATCGAATGGCCTGAAGCTCCAGCTTCGTGCCATCGGGACAGATGCAGAGCGTGAAGGCCCGGGTGTGCGTTTCTCCGGCGTGATCAGATACCACAGCCAGTGCGGCTGCGCTGGCCTCGGGTCTCAACGACGCGTCAACACACACACCTAAAGTGACCCATTTTCCTACAGGTGTGCAATTCGCGCAAGGTTTTGCCGCTTTGCTGCTATGCTCCGACACTCCCCAATAATTTTATGCGCGCCTGTGTTTCTACGGTGCTCCGGAAAAAATTTCGCCAGAAAAAAATGTCCCCTGGAATGGAAATGGAAGAAATGGCCCCTAGTGCAAAGTAGGGACAAAATGGCCCCATAGTTTCTAAACCATCATAGCCAATAATTTTACTAAAACTATAGGTTCTCATTGTTTCAGCCATCAGAACCCATGATTCCGTAGCTGGAGCTGCCACGGAATTCCAGCCATGGCATTGCGATAGTCATGGCTGGTAATCGGATTTCGCAATCTGGTTCCGGCTGCTCCATGGCTGGTTCCGCGGCTGGCAGTCTGGTTCCCACGGCTTAAGGTGCAGCCCTCGATAAACCAGGTTACATAAGAATACGTTAATTATAAAATGAAAAGTGCCAGTCTCAGAACTAGCGTCACCAAACGTATCTTGACCACGATACAATCATGCGTATTGTGAAACAAAATGTATTGCTGAGTGTAACTGAGTGTAGGTCACTGGTCACCGCGCAAAAAAATGCACATTTCAAGCGTCAAGGCTATAGTATGAAATATCGAAGGACATTGACAAAAATCGTGCTGGCGGGATAAGATGTTTGATTGGTAACGTGCGGGTGTTTGCACTGACCTTAGCTGCAAGTCTGGTTTTCCACAAAATTAGACCTCGCTGTTTCTAGGATTCCAAGTTTGCCTAATTCGTCGCTGTAGATATGCAATAAACGTTACAAAGAGCGAAGAACGACGTTTCCCACGAGGGCTCGAACTCCACGCTGCCTTTGTTCTGTGTCCCAAACGCATACTTTGAAAGAGGGCCTCCCGGATCGTTTTCGTGGACCTGAACCAGCTCGCCAGTCACGGAGGTTAGATTAATCATGGATTTTCCGCTTTCTAGAGCACTAATAAAAACAAAAATGTCTGGATATATTCTTTTAAGACGAGGAATGGGAAAACTAAAAGTTGAGGAAACCCAGTTTTACGACGATATCTACCGTTTTTGCCTCGTACACCTTTGAACTGCCCACATGCGCTCCGCCGGCCACGCCGGCAGCCGTCACGATCTTATAGTGCCGCGCCTCTCCGCTATAGGAGAGGAGGTGCTGCTATCGTGGACGAGGGAAAGTCCGACTAGGGTTCCTTATACGCATACTGGTTTAAAGATGAGGGTGCCCTTTATCCATATCCAGGCTGTCTTTTGGCAGGAATTACAACCAGACCAGCTAAGCAGTTCGGAGGCAAACGCGGATGAAGATCTGAATTAAGAGGCCCAGAATACTTCATACAGCGACAGCTGTTAAGTGCGCGTTCCTGTGTTCCGCGTTGTATTGGTTGTATGTCGTCGGTGTAACCGGTGGGTGCGTTGCCACGGAAACCACTCGTAGGGTGGTTACCCTAGATGGAGGAGGGCTTTTGTATGAAAAGAGTGTAGGAAGCCGTAGCCAGAGGTTGGTTACCACGCGAACTGTCCGGAATGTGGTTACCATGGAAGGAGAAAAAGGGTTGCAATGAAAGGAGGAAGGTACGGTGAGAGCGTAGGGTTGCGTAACCGTACAGTGGTTTCCAGGAAAACCATCCGGAGGATAGGTACCGTGAAAGGAAGAGGCAGAGTATGATGAGAGCGGAGGAATGTAGCATTATAAAATTTGCGGCAGCTGCTGCAAAACACGCCGCCCGAGGAGATGACCATAGGCGGCGCTGGGCTTCTAGCGCGGCGGACTGGACAGCAGATCTATATGAAAAACCGCTATGTGTGGAAAACTAAAAAGAGTGCTCTGGAACCATACCGCTATAAAGTCACTCTTGCACTCGCGTTACAAAATGGTGACCATCCTGTCAATTTTCTGCATCATTAAACGAATTAATTTTTTTAAATGGCAGTGCTCAAAAACAAACCACCCTGCAAGCGCCAGTTCCTGTCAGCACCCTTTATTGTCATTCTCCCCTTCCACGCCACCCGTCATTTTCCCCTTCGTTCTCGCATTCCTCCTCACCCTGCGTTTCTCCACCAGCGCAGCGTGATGCACGGATGAGTCTCGGAAAACGGAGTCTCACGAAGCCAGCGCCTCGATCCTTGTCGGCGACCGAGGCGCGTGCGTTAAACGCTGTGATTGCCGGAGGGCGGGCCTCTAGAGCCGCCCTGCAACGCGCATGCACGCACCTCGAGGGAACCCAACTGGCCCGACCACTTGGCGCCGACTCACCTCGAGAGCGAGCGAGCGAGTGTACCGCCGCATAGCTAGCGGTCCCGCCAACAGATTAGAGCAGTGAGCTCCGAGTGATGTGGCTGAGCGATATGAGAGTGCCAAGCAACGCTATGCCGAAGCGTCCGTGAGCGCGTCTTATTGCATATATGGCTACGATGGTGAGGTTCGAGAAGCCAGATCTCTCAGCTGCGGAACTCGGGTGGGTGGGTAGGTTCCTGGAGTATTCGTTCGCTTCACTTTGCCTCATACTCTTCCTTATCTCGGCATAAGCCAGCGCAAGAACGCGGGCGTCATCTTTCTGTGCGAGAGTCTGTAATCTACAGAGGTTCGCGGTCCTGGACACGTAATTAGACGGCGAGGGCTTCCAGAGGTTTGGACGCCATCCTATACTCGAGATTTTCTTGCGCAAACGGTGCTGTACGATGGCCATTCGTGGGTTCTCTCCACCGCGAGTTGTGCCATTGGCGGTGCTGGCTGGGCAACATTATTTTTCTTTCTTTTTTCTCTGCCCACACTAATATATGTCCACCGCGAGTGTGGATCAAGCAACGGGTGCGACCACCGTCAGAGCAACAGTAGTTGACGTCGAAAAATATTGACGATAAACTCGGCTCTGATGCGGAGCCATCGGCAGTCCGTTGGTTTGTACGGCCCCTATAGTGAATAACTACTAGGAATGGAAGGCAGAGATTAGGCTAGACTTCCTTTTAGTTGACTTCTTTCCAGTAAGGTTCCTTGTACGCTCCACCTTTGGTTGCTTGAATGACATTTTTCATGACGCTGCGCAATCAATGTACGAAGGATACGTGTTCAGCAAGTTCTGACTCCAGGACAAAGTTTTTATCAAGCGATGGAAGTGGACCGCATTACGTTTAGAAGATATTTCGGAATTTCCTCTTTTCTAGGAACGCATTACTATTAGGGATAGCTCTTCCTCTTCCGTAACCGGAGACTTCAGACTGCCCTATAGAAAAGCGAGGGAAACATTTGAAGACACTCACGACGCACTGGATTGGTCGCCTCTTCGACATAGCCGAAGTGCATACCATTGAGATGTTCCCCCGATAATCTACGGGAACAACCAAAAGTACAATTGTGCAAGGTTCGCGCTGTTACGTAGGTCGAACTAAACCGCCCCCCTCATTACTACGTGTAGGTCTTATAGTGGACCCTTGCCTTAACAGTGCAGCCACTGTAGGATAATACCCAGAAATAACATGCTTCTGCCGAAGATGCCATTGATAACTTTTATTTTATTCATTTAAATGTGTAAATCTTCACGCAACTCTATTTTAATAGGAAGTCGAAGCTGACATCCACCACTCGATGTGGGTCTGCCCAGCATTGATACCAAACATAACACGGCATTGGTAGTAACGGGGTTCTCACATGCAGAATAGTGCGGCGTACAAAGTTGCTTGGACACAGGGATCGCATCATCGGTCTCTTGTAGAATTCGTTAGATCAACAAGTGTTTCCTAATTCATGTAATCACCCCGGTTTATGGCTCGAGGCATTATACGTCGGTTGAGAAGGAAGTGCAAGCCCTAAAGGGAACGGGTAGTAGCAATAAATTTCATTGAAGACTGAGATTAAGTTTACACTAGTCCTTCTGGTGGCGTATGCTTTCCATTACGATAGGCCACAAGGCGGGAGAGAATCCCGAATATCTCTCGTACATGCACGGCGCCATGCTCGAGGACACGTTTGTATCCTTTCATTAGATAATATCGGCTTGCGAGGAGCCGACAGTGGTCTCGAAGAAATAGGAGAGAAACGCTCCCAGAGATTTCGACGAAGAAAAAAATAGGAATTAAAATCAAGGGAACAAGTACGGTACGAATTAGTAAAAGAAACAGAGAAAAAGGAAGAGAAATAAAGTATAAGAAAGAAAGAAGCAAAGAAAGAAAGAAAGAAGAAAGAAAGAAAGGAAGAAAGAAGAAGAAAGAAAGAAAGAAAGAAAGAAAGAAAGAAAGAAAGAAAGAAATTGACGCATCATTACGCTTTGCAAGTCCCCGAGGATGTGCATAGTACTTCACCTCCTTCCTTAGAGTCAGCGCCGGACACCGCACGCGTAACTTCCGGCGAGCGCCCATTTCGCACTCAGAACAGCGCCGCGCAAAACCGTCCCCCATCGCGCTCCCTTCGATTACAGGGGTCTACAAGCGAGAACGAAGCAGGTAAGAACAGCGGTCCCTTCCTTTGAAGCATCTGTCTGTCGGCGCGTGAGAACGCATCACCTTTTCGTGCCCTATGCCGCCTATAAGTGCGCTAAAGCGCGCTCATCTTTTTAAGCCATTCTCGCGGCGGCCATCTTCTCGTCGCGAATACGTTACTCTCCATTCGTGCGTGTAGTCCCCGTACATCGCCGCGGCATCACGACCCAAGCGAAGACGAGACGAGGTGGCCAGCCACTGGACCGAACAAGAAACAAGCTGAAAGACAAATCGACGAGTTTCAGGAAAACAGGCAATAAAAGAAGAAACAAGATGAAAACGGTGTATTTCGTCCATGTGTACAAGCCGAGAAACTCCGGCAACGCGGAGGTTAGTCTACAAAACTCCGCGAGCGTGCGTACGACCTTCAACGGAGGCGGCACTCTTGGAGGTTCTTGGAGGATAGACCTCGATGGAGCAGCGGCGTCGGAGAAGCGATTGTAGGTTTTACGCTAGAGGTCAGTTTCACTCGTTTCCTGGGGTCACGGCGTCCTCCCAGGGAGACTCTCCGTGCGTGGTGCTGCTTCCTGCGTGGACGTCCACCGCGGAGCTGTTGTGTACTCGTCCAGCGGCGGCGGCTGAGGTCTTTTCCGTTGGCGATGGGATCAGTGGGCGGAGCTTGGGGGCCCGTTCTCACTGCGTGTTTCGGGGTTGTGTGTGAGTTCATTCGAAGCGCCCATTTGTAAAAGCTCACGGGGCTCTGAACATCCGGTGTCGCCGTGGTGGCTAAGACGGTAGGATAGGAAATGTTTTGTTCTTGTCTCGCGAGACTCTCAGAAAATGTTTAAACGCAGACCATGGACTTTTTTCTTGACACTATAGTAAAATAGTTCGTACCAACAACAGTTAGGTTACTGACGAAGCTAGGTTATTGCCGCCAGGCATCCTGCTCTGGTGACGGATTTGTGCCGGGGTGGGTGTTTGAGTCTATAGTTTCGTTAATGGGGGGGGGGGGGGGCTGCTGACTTTAAGGTAGAGGAACAAGATAAACGTAACAAAAAGTGAAACTATTTGAAAACAGAATTGTACACCAGTGAATTAGTTATACTAGATTAGTAAACAGCCGTATAATTTTTATGCATATACAAAGTCCCATATAACACATGGGTTTGTGTGGGAGCCCACCCCACCTGGAAGACAGTTTATAGAAGCCGAACCATACCCGCAGAATTAAAGAGCACCCATCTATTTGAAAGTGTACATTGTCTGCTTACACTAGATAGTAGACTAGGTTGCCTGTATTGCCCAAATTGGCTTGTAAGAATAGGAATATAAAGGTCCATGGATATAAAGGATAAAAGGAAGCCGTGAACGAAGATGCGGATATACTCGACAGAATCGATGCAATATGGAGACTCCAGCAGCAATGAAAGGGAGAAATTGTCGACGTAGTCATCTTCTCATAGCATTAGAGGCATTTAGTAGTCTAGAGTTAACGCCGACATGACGGCAAGTTTTCGTTTCGAACATATGCCTGCGACGCTGGCGCCATCTTCTTCATAGAAGTACCTAAACCAGGAGTCACTGAAGACACATGGCGCACGGAGACATCGGCCTGATGACCGGCATTCCTCCTCCACGCATGCACACAAGAAACACAAAAGCGGTCATCAACGCGGTGTTCTTTTGGACTGTAAGAGACCCTAACCCGTACCGCAGCTAAAGTCTAGCGGCCTTTCTCAAAAACACCGCACTCGTGCTTGCCGTCTCCCAAAGACATTTCGCACGGCACTATCGCTGCTGCATGAAGGAGGCGTTCCCTAGTCGTCCAGCCAGCCACGCGAACCGCGAAGCGACGCCAGCGCCGCCCTGGCGGCAAGAGCGGCGCGCTTTTTGAAACCCGATCATGCGTACCCGAGTGCTCCCTTCCCCACTCCTCCCTCGTCTCGCAACGACGATGATGAGCGCCGTCCACGCGTCAAAGATGGCGGCACCGTTAAAGGTCACGTGGCGCGGAAAATGGACAGACGCGCCGCCGACACCACTGCCTCCGACGGCGACTAATTGCCGTACCCCCTCTCCCCCTTGCCTCTCTCTCAACCTCCTTCTGTGACTGCTGTTGTTGTTATTGTTGAAGAGGGGGTTTGAGCTACGACTCCTCTCGCTTCTTCTTTGCTTTGTGATTTGTGCTCGACGGTGTTTCTTGCGAGCGCCCCCTGTTGTACGCTTCTCTGCACACTCGATGACGAATCTGCGCCAGTTCTTGTAAGGCGAGGTTTGTCTTCTCTCCGCCCAGCGGCTCTCGGAAGGAAACGAATACGAGACTGATGCGTTTGAGGACGGGTTGGAAGTAGGCGGATATTTTGTGAAGGCGACGAGTGAGCTGTTCATCGCCTCGCTTGCCCTCATCCGACATGTTGTTCTCTCGGTCAGCACCAATGGCTCTGAAGGGGAAAGAAGGCTGAAAAAAAAAAGGAAATTTTCATTTATCTCAAGTACACACCAATGCATTAAAATACTAGTGAAGACCTGCACATACTTTCTTGTGCCGGTTTTACGAAAACCCTAAGCAGATGTGGATTTTAATGTGTCATTATCGTTTCCTTTGTTTACAAACTGCAGAGAACCGTGCACATCTAGGGCATAACAACGACACATTGTGGTGCAGTGACTGAAACTTTATACTTCAAATGGTCAGTGAACAGTAGCAAGGGGCACTTTTGAATGGGAACGCAAGATGTTCCCTGACCATGATCCTATTTTTTTGTTCTGATACTGCTCGTGATATTTTATTTAAATTTCTGAAACTTTGTTTCTATCTCACACATAATCCCAGTGATCATAAGTTTTCATGGCTGCAGCATATATCATAGCATATGTTGTTTTAAACGTGTTTACTTGTGTTTTCTTCCCTTCGTTCCAAGAAGTTCCCACTTCGATTTAATGCAAATGACAGCCTTCCTTGCCAAGTTTTGATGCGACCACAGGCACCCACGAGATATTGCATGAGGCTTTCTCCTGACGCTTTTGAATTAATTTTGAATGAGATAAACTATTGTTTAACTTCTTCATTTATTCATATGCCTGGCACACTACTGCACTTGTGTGAATGTGTTAATAAAATGGCACACCATCAACTAGGTTAGTATGACGAAACCGACGGGGCACTATGCGGCATTATTCATGCTCGCATCATGGGCACTGGTCAGAACTTCAACGCGAATACCACCAAAACCCCGCGACACCCGGCCCAGTTGTGCGTCGCTATCCTAAAAGTGTTTCGCCTGAAGTTCAGCCTCGCAAATTACACGCTCTGCAGGGGGTCGTCCGTGGCATTCCGTCGCGGCTGCAAGCGATATGACGCGTGCGGCTTTCCATACTTCTCAGTTCCCCCAATTCGGGGGCTCTGATAGCCGAAGTGCAGCTACAGGTCGCTAAATTTCGCATAACAGCAAATGACATGACTTGAACTCAGACAATATAACACAGCATAACATAACATCACAGGAACTAACACAACACAACATAACAACATCATATAACTTAACAGCATACCTTCCCGCTTAGGAACCAATTCGCGCTGCTTCCTCAGTCTTAAATTTTCGTTAGTATTCTCGTGGTGTTTGCTAATATTACCCGCAATTCTAATATTCCAAAAGAAATTTTATCCAGGAGCGCGAAGAGTGGGCGCTTCGGAGAATGAGGTTGTGCGGCTGATTAAGCGAAGCGGAGGCCAGTGGAGGCTTTGACGTAGCCACTTTCTCGGATGTGGAAGATGGAGTGGAAGAAAAGAGACTCACAGACTCACGTCTTCCAACACTAACTAATCCGTCAAGGCCAGCTCTCGTCCACTTTATGCATAACCAGAGTCAAGTCTTCGTCCTGAGCCAGGAAGATATTTTGAGGCTGTTGTTTTAGAAATATTTATAGTTTTAGAAAGCTTTAGATTTCTTTAAAAGGACATCAAGAATAAACTGATGCTCGGCTGTATTGATAGAAAATTTTCCACATTCCTATTTGCATATAGATTCTTGTTTAACTGAGAACGGAGCTTTATAAGCTAGTAAAGTTCAAACAAAAAATTAAACTCCTGTGCCAACATCACCGACCGATTTCGCAAGTACACGGCGATGTGTCAACACGTTTTTTTTTTTTCGCACATCCTAGAGGCTAGGCTACATTGTCGCTGACTTCAAACCGGTAATCACGGAGTCCGTTACAGTGTAGGTGTCACGAGTTAGGATGGAATGATGGGAAACTTTTGAAATGCAGTTTACGCAGCAATAAATGCGTCTCTTGCTGCTGGACGAGCATCAACTCAACCAGAAAGAGCATAGAATCGACACCGAAGCAGATGAAGACGACTGCAAGCTTGCCATTAAGCCTTAGGACATCATCATCATCGTCATCATCAACGTAGTCTACCGTGCGAGCAACGCTTGTGTTCTCTGGCTCAACGTTGTCGGCATAACTGCTTCGCTGCATTAAGATCGTAAATTGGATTGTGTTGTTCTCAATGACCTTATTTTTATAATACCTGAAGACTTCTTACACGTTTTGACATTTCAGTCAGGGACTTTTTGTGATTAGTTCTTTCAGCAAAACAAAAAATTACTAGCGCGGTTTAACATTGCTAAACACGTATTGTGAGAAAACGCTGTGGGCGACCCAAATTTTCCGGGTGGGCCAAACCGATTCCGGGGGTACCCCAGGTCGGTTCCGAATGTGGACAGGTCAATTTTCAAATTTTCGAGGGTGGGCTGAAGAGAAATTTTGGGGTGGGCCAAGCCAATTTTGGTGGTGTCCCAGGTTGGTTCCGAACGTGGGTAGACTCAATTTTCAAATTTTCAGTGGTAGGCCACCCGAATTTCGGGGGTTGGCCAACCCCATTTTTGGAGCTGGACAATTTCCATCTTGAGACTAGATAAAGCCTGTCTTCCACCTGAGCACACCCAGATTCACTGGCCGTCAAATTCGGCGAATGTCATTCCAAGGGCAAATTTCAGCACGTCTATGTCTTATTCGGGCGTGGGCCTCGATGAGAACGTGCCATGTTACCTCTCAGGAACCCACCATTTAATTTTCGTCGATTCCGGTCAAGGTCACATCAAGGTCAAATTTCGGTTGTTCCATGCCATATTTCGGCATGGATCATGTCAGGGTATGCCATAATAAGATCCGCAAACTGCAGGGCCACTGCCAAATCTCTTCACAGCTGTTTTTACAGCTGCTGCAAATTGAGTCACGTGACCCGTCATGAGGCTTCACTCATCCAATGGTTTTCGCCGAGGATGCAGCTAGAAATCTTTCGCACTAACAAAGTACGCGGCAGAGAGCGACCTGCAGCAGCACAATCGCTGCATCAACTGCTGAACAATCTGCTGGACGTGCATGCTCCAAGGCGACAGCAATTTGCCAGCAACAAGTGGGCGGCGTCGTGCCCATGCAACTACGACCGCTTCCCCTCCAGGTTCCCTCCGAGGCCCGGCTGAATTCTAAAACGCTCCGAAGCAGGCGTCTGAGCAGCGAGCTTTACAAAGAGAAACAAAGGGCCGACGAAACGCAGCGCCCCGAGCTAAGCACCACCAAGTGCGGGCGACATCCGACGGGTCCCCCGCCGCGCCGTTTGACGACGACTCGTCGGCGCCTCGTGATCTTCGTCCGGGCGGCTATAGGCAGTTCGGTGCATCCCCTGCGGATATCGTATGCTAGCCTCTGCAGTCCGAAAAAGGGTAGCAGCAGTCTTAGGCAGTGGCACTGAAGTCATAGCATCTTTGGAAGCATCCGCAGCTATGAATTATTCAAAACGGCAGGAAAATTGAAGGCTCGCAAGCGTTCGAAGAACTATGTCCGAACCAGAAAGTATTACGTTTGACGTCCGCAAGCGAAATTGGCGCGTCTGGAGCACGCGAAACCTGCGCTAAAGATCTGGAAGCGTTTAGGTATCGGCCAGGTGGTCACGCTTCTTGCGGGCTTGCGTTACTTAAGACTTGGTAAGTTTATGAAGGAAGATCTGTCACGCTGTGGTAACGATGCCTTGCCTGACCAGCAGCGATGATTTTTTTTGTTTACTTTCAAATTGCCATTGTTACGCCTAGAAGTCAGGTAGTCCACTATTCATGTCTATACAACAGAGCTTAGCAGAAAGGCTGAATGCTCGTCCGCCTTGATTACTTGGGGGCGTGTTTTAATAGTGCTGGATGTTTTTTTTTAATCTTTCTTTGCAGTACGACCAATGCATAGCTGGCTGTCACATCTGCGACTTTTCCATAAAAACTAGCAAATGGCTTACACGCTGTTCATACTGGTGGCTTCGTAATCGCCATGAGACACCTGGAAGACGATATATCTATTCCAAAACTACTGCCCGAAAAAACATTAAGGCCAATCCCGGTGACATTGAACATGCCGCGAAAATAATCAACGTCTTCAGATATGTATTGGTCGCTATTCCTGTAGACAAGCCGGTTCGGACTTAATTAGGCTTCGTTGAGAATTGTTCTATAGTTTCTTTAGGCTTTGTTGTGCACACAACCCTAATTACACTCCTTGTGACCTATCACAGAGCTCAAGGAATTGATCCACCACGTTTAATCACTGCGACTACGTATATATGACCTCATAGGAATTATTCATGCGAGCACTGTCTCGTGGTTAGTATACACAGCCATCGTCTGCATCTTTTTGTTTTCAAGTGCTTCCTTCCTTACACATTCATTATTTATTTATTGACGTATTTTTGGGTACTCACCAACAGCCAAAGGCCCTACTGCAATGGTGTACGCGTTGAAGAATTGGTAAGAGAATAATGATAGCAAAAAAATTATCAACAATCAACAAAAGGCCAAAATACCTTAGATGCCCAATTAACTCAGCAAGTTTTGCTTGGAGGTGGTAAAGCCCCGGTGGTAAAGCCCAAGTATATCGAGGCCAGATGTCGTCACACATTTGCAAAAGAGACGTAATGCACACACTGCTGCTTAGTTTGCGCGGCGAGACGCCAAACAGACAAGTTTTGTTGAAGCATGGGGAGCTTAATAATTCATAAGTTATCGCACTGCAAGAGCAAGCTTATATCGCTCCAGTGTACGTCAAACGTGGAAGGCTTTCAGCTCCCAGTTCTTAAGCTGTCCGCACTCAGGTGGACAGATTGTAGAAATTACCAACTCAAAAACCTGCATTGTTTCAGAAAAAGTGTTCTAATTAATGGCGGCAGCACGCGTCTCCAGCATCCTTCCACGCGAGGTGAGTTATCAGTCGGGTGCTTGCTAGACACTGCCAGATCGTTCTGGAAGGAAGATTACATCATACGTCAGATTCTTCGGTGTTGAGGATCTTTCAACGTGTTGTGTAGCCGTGTTTATCGGAAGTACGCAGTCATTTCGAGACCACATCAATAGCTGGATAACATGTTTGGAAACCTTCAAGGGTTCCTTGTTCGCATGAGGTTGTCAAGACGCAGTTTTTACGTATATGCAAGTAACTTTTCGTCATGTTTTGTCGCATGACTAACATGCAATCCAGAGGACATATAAACCAATGCCGTACAAGCCTATTGCATGTTTACCACTCTCCTGTTAAGGGCATCGTGCTTCGTTCAGATTACGATTGATACCAGGAAAAACCGGGTAGTCGTGTCCCTTTTTCGCCCGCAATAATCACTCACTGCGTTATCAAGGTCTACAGCACGAATGTGGCTCAGAATAAATATTTCGTTTCAGTTCTGCGCCTGCCTGCCCTTATATCATCCATGTCTGCGGGCGTGCCTGTCGTTGAAGCCACGGGACATCATCATCATCATCATCATCATTATCATCATCATCATCATCATCAGCCTGACTACGCCCACTGCAGGGCAAAGGCCTCTCCCATGTCTCTCCAATTAACCCTGTCCTTTGACAGCTGCTCCCACCGTATGCCCCCAATTAAACTTCTTAATCTCATCCGCCCACCTGACTTTCTGCCACCCCCTGCTACGCTTGCCATCTCTTGGAATCCACTCCGTTACCCTCAAAGACCAGCGGTTATCCTGCCACGGGAAAATACGCCTTAAAGCTCCGCGAGTTCGCCCAGTGCTGCGCCGAATTAGCCGCGTTGGCTCTCTGCGTCTGACGCTTCGGAGCGACGTGAGGAGTACGACTCGGGCGCCTGTGCCTCGTCCAGCCGATGTTTTCTCGGCGGCGACGAGACAGCCCCACGAGCCTTGGGGATGATCGCGAGAAGAGGAGGCTGCGTGCATTCCACTCCTTGGAGGGACAGGCGCCGCTCACGCAATCCCACCACACGCACAAAAAAATGACACAGAGATTCGAAACTCGATCCGTTCTCTTCTCGGTCGCTCGTCTGCTACTCGCTTGATCGTAGCAGACGACGGCGCCTGTTGCTGCCGATGTCGCTGGTGCAGACGACAAGCTGGAAATGAGATAACGTTAAGCCAGAATTATAAAGGCTATGGAAGAAACCCAAGTTCACGATATCTTAGCCTAAATCAAGGATCAAGGATTTCGGCTAAGATATCAAGAGGCCACATTAAAGAAGCCTGTGCATCAGGCTTTAGGAAACTAGGTTTTCATCGTTTTAAATTAAGATCAGCCTCTTCCCATGTTAAGCTGCTTGCATTCAATACCGTTATCGGACCTGAGCTGGAGTATGGCTGTGTGTTATGGTACCCTTACTTGAAGAAAGACGTAGCTAAACTAGAAATATGACAGAAAAAAAGCAGTTGGTTTCATATTCAATTTATATGGCAGATTAGATTCACCATCGTCTCTGATAAGTGCTAACAACATGTCGACGTTAGAAAGCAGAAGAATTATTTCCAGGCTGCGGTTTCTGTATCTGGTCTACAATCATCAACTTAGTATCAATCCACAATTGTTCATTCATCCAGGCGTGGGTCGTCAAACTCGGTACTCCCACAAAATCACAACCTGGAACCAAACTTTGCACGTACTAACCGATTTACGAATTCTTTTTTTTCCACGCATTTGCACTGTGCCCTGTTCGTTTTATATTTTGTGATCGCTGGCCAATTGTGGCGCTGAAATGCATTTTCTTGTGACCTGTATTGGCTTTCCAGCTTGGTCTTCAATGACTGCAGTATGTTTTAAGTAAATAAATAAGAAGAGAATGTAATTGATGGTCTCAGTGAGGAAAAAGAGTGGATTTTAAAAGAAGGCACACATAGCAGGGTAGCAGTCAAGTGGGAGGATGAGATTAGGCAGTTTGCGGAAATGCGGTAACTGCAGCTGGCGCAGGACAGAGTTAATTGGATATCAAGGCGAGAGGCCTTTGTACTACAGTGGGCGTAGTTGGGATTATGATGATTATGATGACGAAGAACCCACAGTTGAGTACTTAACTGAAAAACTGCCAAATAACCAGCGGGTTTGCAGATGTTTTAAATATTGCTCGGGTCAAATGACTGGCTTTCAGATATGGTGAGTTTGCGCCTTATAGCCGAGCGTTTCGGATGAGATATGAAATGACAAGCAATAAATTTCTAGGCTCAGGACATCTTCACATTAGAAGAACCCCGTGACTTTTTGTAGACAACATGGCCAAATTAAATTTATTCCGGAGGTCCCATAGTGCTAATGACTTGCTTCTAATGATTTGCACAGTGCTAATGACAGGTTTGAGAAAGGCAGTACATAGCCTTAACACTAAGAAGCCTTAAGCTTAAGAAGCTTACCAAAGCTTAGGCTTTCGGAAGTCCCGCTCTCCTTCGCTTAAAAGATGCATGAAGACGACGCGATAAGCTCATCTGTAATTCAAAGCCAAAATTTTTAACCGATCATCTACAATGTAGCCGCACTAAATATGCGATTAAGCGAATCACCGTAGGTATACTGCTGAACTACTTCGTAATAAGTTTACATGGCAATAAGTATTTGCCATGAGATCATGAAGCGTAAAACTGGCAGAATGTTAGCTGGAGAACTGTCCTGCTCTAAATTGGACTGTTTCCTGCACACTCGACGCTTGGAAGATCGAATTACCGGTTCTGTATTTATGCCTAGCTTTGTAGCGTCAAGGGCTTGGCATAGCACGCTGCATGAATGCAGGTATACTAACCGAGCTGACACGCTTATTCAAGGCAGGGTTTATGACCGCAGTTCTTTCCTTTTTTTTTCTTTATCTTTTCGCGAGTAGACACACGCCAAAAGCCTACCGACTCTGGGCTGCAATAAGTATCCCCCCAAGCTCCAAACAAATCCGCGGCGTCGTAAAAGGCTTTCGTCACTCTCGTTATCTACAAAACAGACTGTCCATCCACATACATGGGGCTCGTCTGGAAGGCGTTGAGTGTCGTTAACGTCAGTTGCTTTTTCTGCGCGTTATGATGTCCGGGTCTCGCCCTTTTGTTTACTTTTCTGTTTGTGTTAATAAAGCTGTAACAAAGATCCACGTAGCGGAGAGAAAGAAGATCTGCAAAAGCAATTTGTTTTCAATTTTAATCCTCGCGAGATCTGCGCGACTTGCAAATGCAGAGCACTCTCCTGTTGCGGAAACTCTTACCTTAGGTGTAAATGTTTTGCCAGTTTCTTACTCCTTTTCGAGGAACTCTACAAGCGTGGCATGCTAATTAGACCTGCATATTCTTTTCGGACTTGTATTAAACTTGTCTCCACTTCGTCTTTTAACTTCATCCCCAATCCCCATTCCAACCCCACCGTGTCCAGCATTCTTAGACAACATTTTTGAATATTAGAATATTGTAAAGCACTGGTTATGGAAATATTGAAGGCAATGCTGCTTTCTTATATCCGTGGCAAGATCGTTCTTTTAAAGATTTTCCATCTCTGGCATCGAGCAGTTAAGACTGCCATACAAACCCAAGGAGGAATGATCTTTATCATAACAAAAACGTTAATAGTAAAAAGAACGCAAGCCCACCGACGCGAGATCTGAGGATACATTGATTATTATAGTGCAATCTTACAATATATGAAAAAATTGCGTTCATAAATTCTTGCCCGTTGAAAAATTTCTCCAGGATTGCTGGGTATGATCTGAAAAAGTGATGTGCTAGCTTCCATAGTCCTTCACGTAAGTGAGCGATGTACCTTGCGATGTCTGCCTGTCCACATAGGCTGCAGAAACACTATCCTACTTGATGCAAAAAAATGTCTTACTTCTTGGCAGCAGGCATCAGTCCAATAATATATACAGAAGCTTATGTCGACGTTGTAGTGCAATTCTTCATCTGCATAACACGGGCGGCACGCAGCTGGCCAAAACATAGCGGAGTGCAGTGCAGCCGATCGTGTTGTGGCTTATTTCATGTGAGAACACAGACTAAAAGAAATTATTGCCTTGGCCAAATTCATCGGGCTGCATAGTTTGGTTTCCGCAACACCTGACGCCTTAAGTGTTTGATGTTTAAGTAGAACCCTCGTCCTTGTTTTTATGCCATTTTGGGTCTTCATTAAGAACTATACTATATTGCCCAAGAGCATATCACTTGGCGCGCAGAGTTTTGATCGAGGCTGCACATTAAGCGCACAGCTTCACAGCCACTAGACGTCAGCTCGACGACCTGTACGCATAGCACCACAGCAGGCTAGCCTTGGAATGTGCATGTGCACATAAAAAGTGTCCTGCCATCTTGCGCCTTACACACTGCGGTTTCCGTAATTGATAACTGCCCTGCCGTAGGCTGCTCACTCCTGCAATAGGCAAACCATCTTCATATTGACTGCAACTATCGCAGGAACGCTAAATTTTGTGAATAATCGGAAACTCTCATTGAAAATACTACAGGCCATGAACACACTACGGTCATCGTCGTCGGAACTTGTCCAACAAGTGACATGAGCACGTGTCACTTCTTGAGGGAACCAGAAGCTCCTTCACTATTGCCAGCAGCAGCGTATGCTTTCAGCGTCAAATATTCGCAGGGAATTCAATTCAATTTATTCGGCGTTTTGGACGCAAGAAATACAAAAAATGCAAGGAGAACCATAAAGGCCTGTAAATTAGCATGACAAAGATTGATGCTCTTTCTAAGGAAGGTTGAAACGGTGCCAGCACGCAAATTTTAAACTTAAAAAACTGATAGAAGCCTGTAGAAGATGAGGACCTAAGAGTGCACACAGCAGGGCTTTCAGAAATTCCCCATCGTGACAGTACTGTATACACTTGTGAAATGCGTACGAAAGGGAAACATTACACATGACTGGAAACAGAATACGAGATATGCACTCAATGACGTATTCAAATACGCACTGCAATACAACACAAAACCTCCAATCTGGCCTCAAACAGTCATCACACAATTCAGTCATCACAATCATCTCACAACCCAGTCTGGCATCAAATACATGGCCGACCATGGTGACAAGAAGTGAGAATGTTTCCATGGTAATAAGATTCGAGAAATTAGGTGCAAAACTGAGAGGTATAAAATTTCATTTTTCACACGAGCGATTTCGGAATGTAACCGTTCACAGCGCGATATCGCCACCACTATGGGTAATGACAAGTTTTTTTCAGAATTCTTTTTTTTTGCGCACACAAAGACGACGCAATAAAGACAAGGAAGACAGGACGGAGCGCAAGTCCTGTCTTCATTATCTTTATTGTGTCGTCTTTGTCTGCGCAGAAAAGAATTCTGAGATTGAGCCAACTAGCACCACAACGCATATTACAAGTTCTTTTTCGTTATTGCTGTAATGTTTCTAGCAGTGCTATTTATCTATGGGAATTTTAGCTGTAGTAACCAGGCCCTGTAACGTATGTTTCAATGCTTCTTCTTTGAGCTTTGTTTCGTATTATCACTTTTTTAGAATTCTTGCTGAAGTATATTTTAATGTTTTCACAAAGAAAAGTGACCCCTCTGCCTTCAGTCGTTATATATTCACATTCAAATCTTCAGCTGAAATGTTCTTTTCAATATCCCCCCCCCCCCACCCCACCCCACGTTAATGTCATGTAATATTTTGTGCCGTGGTTATTGTGATGAATGAATAAATAATGATTCCAGAAAACAATCACTCCAAATTATTACGCCTGCGACGGAATGATGGAATCGATTATACAGGTATATACTAGTTTTTTTCCTTTCGTTAGTGGCTAGCAACGCCATGCCATCGATATCACCGGAATCATTGAGTCAGCGCTGCAGATGACGAGGATGAAATAGAATCAGATGAAAATACTAATCGTTATGCTACACCGGCCTAGGCCTATTCAGCCCGGACGTGGTCGCTCGTCTGCTTCGGAGCCGGCGCATGTTTTCTGTCGTCTGCACGCGCGGCGCTGTGCGGGCGGATTTCGTCTGCCACGGCGGTTTACGCCCGGCACCCGAAGCCGTAAAAGAAAGAAAGGTGAAGGGAAACCGTCCTGATATCGCACGTGCGACGCTTATCTCGCGCGTATATGCCGCCATCAACGTCATCCCCCGGAGATCATTTCCAGCGTTGATTTGTGGTTTCTGACCGAGCCGCTAGGGCCTCAAAGTTAGAGGGCGCTCTGCGGAAAGTCCTGAAGGAGGGGGGGTCGTTGTTTTGGCGCGGTCGTTCTGTTGTACCCTGCACTTACACACACCCACAGTGCCCTTCAATTCGGGCTTCCCTCGGCCTTTCCTCCTTTCCCCTCACTGCGGTGACCGCCCTCTTCGGGGTTCCGTACCGCGCGGCTGTCTCAGCTTCCTGGCTGTGATTGCATTGGCAAACTGGCTGGTTTCTTGGTCGTTCTGAGGTGAACTATTTTTCTTTTTTTTTCTGCTACAAAGGAATGCGATTTTTTTTTATCCAGCTGCTAACGTGGTTGCAATGAAAGCGACGCAACCTTGTTTGCTCGGAGACTCTGCGCTCGAAATCAGACTAAACTAGCAGCCTAACAAAAATAAACTATTCTAAACTAAAGGAGGGGGGGGGGGGGGTGCAAATGGTTGTTGTTTTAAAACTTAGTGTGGTGTTTTCATTCACTAAATATAATTCACTGATTTTATGAAGGCAAATGGTTATTGGGAAACTGTGACGCTGCCTCTAGAATACCTAGATCGGTATTGACGATGTCCGAACTGGCGTACAGATAGAGAGAGATAAAGAGGACGAGATAAGGACTGAGGAGCCCAAGCCAGTCGCTCTCAGGAATGGCCACGGTCCAAGGATCTTTCCTCTCTTCAAGGGCGAGGACCAAGGCGGTCCAGAGCACAACATAGCGTATGTCTTTCGATCGCAAAAGGGCTTTGAGTAGGTTAGTTTAGTTTAGTGAGTAGTAGTTTAGTGAGTAGTTTGCTAAGTAGGTGAGTAGGGACGCCGTTGTGACGGGCTGCGGAGTAATTTCGACCATCGGTGGATCTTTCACGTGCACCGACATCGTACAGCACACGGGCTGTCACAAAGAGTTGCTCAAAACTGTTTTTCCGTTTTCTTCTGAACATTATTAAAGCTATATTACTGAAGTTACCCCATTCGCAATGTCCTCGAGTTTGTTACCTGCGACAGTGGCATTGCCACTAAGAGGAGATAGAGTACCTGAAAGGTTCTTGTGCCAGGAACGTGTAGCAGTAGCACCTTATTTTCCTCCTAATACAGCAGCGCTAAGAGAAAAAGTACGGTGCTCCGAAAACCCTTCTAGTGACTCCAAGGGCGCGACCAAGAGTTACTTGCGTTTCAAGGCTGCTTGGTCGCGCACTTCCCCGAGCCCTGGAATTCGCAGTCCCAATTTACCCGCGTAACTGAGCAGAAGAAGACGCGCTTGCCGCGCATCTAAAGCGAGCCTTTCACGAATAAGGCGCACCAGTTCATTTTTCAATCGGGCAGGGGATACAGTCTTGCGAAGGAGTAACGTCCCAAGCGAGCCAAGTTTGCGCGCGTTGGCGTGTTCACTGGCCGAGACGACCGAAGACTCTCACGAGAGACCGCATAAAATAAACCACGATCTGCGCGTTGCCGGCACACGTTTTAGTTTGTTCATTTCTGACCGCACATTTCTGATCTTTGCGTGCAGCCATGCTCGCCTTCTACCGTCGTCTCTTGATGCTGAATCACTGCTGGGCCTCCTCCTTCTTCCTTGGGCGCCGTGTGCTGTGTCCTCTCCCAAATCACACGTTCAGATCACACGTGTTTAAGCGTTTTTCTTTCGCGTCTTCTCTCCTTTCTCTTTCCCGCCGCATATTTCACTGTCGCGTCTCTTGTGCGTCTGTATAATCCCTCCGCTTCCACGAGTGTTCTGGCATCGCGTCAGGCACGGACCGACGTCCCAGACCGCGGCTGACGCTGGCTGGAGAACGAGGGGAGAAGAAACGCGCGGATGAGGAACGGGCCCGGGACGCTGGGTAGGTTAGGGGTTAGGGGGGGGGGGGGGGGGGAGTAGGGGGGGGGGGAGTAGTCGAGAGGATGGATACGCTAGACGGTCTTCAAAAAGCATTCGCCGCCACTGCCGTCAGTGCCCGCAGAGCGGGCATGCCGAGATCTGGCGATGCCGCCTCTCTACCGCCGGCGGCAGTTAATGACGCGCCCTAAATAGTCATTAGGGACAAGGGAGGTCCCTTGTGCGCGCTCCGACTCGGCAGCCCAGGACCCCTGAGGGCGTTCGGTGAGAGAGGGAGAGGCGAAAGAGAGGGGGAGGGGAGGGAACGGAACCCCGGGAAGAAAGCAGCGACGTTGCGACTGAAGCTCACCGACTTCGGCGGCTGCGCTATAGCTGCGTCGTGAGCAACGAGCACTTGCACGTGAATCTGCATCACTACTCTTTTACTGACGTAGCAAACAATCATTGACTGTTCAGTGACTGTTGGCGTCTTTTGTCTGTACAAGTATACCCTAACGAGATCAAAGCCTCCTTATCCTTGTGTGCTGAGTTGCGCTGTTTCATTGGCTGCTTTGTAGTGGCGTGCTAAGTCGGCAGATACGCGCACCTGTCGCCATCTTTCAGCTTCCTCCTTTCCAACATCTTTTTTTCTTGCCTCCTCGCTGATGCTCTTTACGATTGTGAAGAAAAAAAACTACCCTCTCTCCTTATCTTGTTGAGGTCATTGCTTTTTGAGACTCTTGCTCTTGAGACCATGACAACGTTTTCTTGAGAACATACTATTGGTTATCATGATGATAGTGAATTTGTATGGTGCAAGGGCATATGCGGCCAAAAAGCGCCGTTGAGCAAGATAATTTTGTTTTGCTCAAGGTGGGGTGGAAGACCCATTTCCCAAGCATTTCACCATCAATACGCCGAGCACTAGGCCAGGGGAAGCTTGTACCTATTGTATCACCGGTGTGTACCCGGCGGCACTGGGGATCGAACCCCGCACCTCCCGCATGCGAGGTAGATGCTCAACCACTAGGCCACCGCTGGGGTTTTGAGGTTATGGCTTAGTGTACATAAAGGCCCGAGAACAACACCTGAACGAATAAACTGGCATGAATGACGATGAAAATATTCGAAACCTCACTCTCGCGGGCCTCTAAAAAATCACATTGTAATAAGCGATACGTAAAAAAAAAACTGAAGCTTGGAGCCTATTGTGAAAAGTGTTTGATAGCAGTTAGATTAGTGCTCGACGATTACGTTGTTACTTTTACGCTAATGAATGTTTTTACTGGGTGAGTAGACGTGAGATCGGGAGGTGGCTCGCGGGTGGTGCTTTTGCTGGGCCGCTGACTTTCCCACGGCGGATCATTGATTCTCGAGTGGCCCTAATCCGCCTTGTGAGGTAAGGCCCATTGCGGTCTTTTTCTTGAACTAAATGTGGGCACAGGGACCGTTTTCCGAGCAGTGCACTCAAAAAGAGCCAAGCACCAGGCCAGGGAAAAGCTTTGCCCGCTGGATACCGCTGGACACGCGAAGGGCCTGGAGATCGAACCCCGCACCTGAGCACAAGGAGCGGGTGATCAGACCACCGCTGCTGCCGAGGGAATCTAGTGGATGAGGCGTTGTGTCTCTCTTTAACACGTTTTTGTGTCTTCACCCATAGTTTATCCCACGGTACAGCTCAGTTTTTCTTAGTTAGGGCTCTCTTAGTACCAGCGCGTCCCTTTATAGGCTGCAGTAATTTCTAGGAAAGGGAACATTTGTTGGTTTCTTCAATTCCAGATATCCTCATGAAGACGTAGTACTTATTTTTTCTTTGTACGCATCTAGTTTCTGACAAGGTGCATTTTTCTACTCCACCAAACACGCACATTTGTAACAAACCTGCAATGCACTCATTTGCATGTGCCCATATGGATGGTGTCTAATGTTAACTGCACCCGTAACGACCTACGGTCCTGTCTTTGCTTCTAGACGTTGAGGAAGATTTGTTTTTTTTTTGTAGTGCAGACCAATGCAATCCCGAGTGAGTGAGTGAGTGAGTGAGTGAGTGAGTGAGTGAGTGAGTGAGTGAGTGAGTGAGTGAGTGAGTGAGTGAGTGAGTGAGTGAGTGAGTGAGTGAGTGAGTGAGTGAGTGAGTGAGTGAGTGAGTGAGTGAGTGAGTGAGTGAGTGAGTGAGTGAGTGAGTGAGTGAGGTTTAACATCCAAAAGCAGCACACTGCCGGGCTTTGAAATACGCCCTAGAATAGATGGCTCAGAATTGATTTAGATCACCTATGTGTTGTGTGCTGACACCAAAACGCACTCCGCCGGGATTCGCTCCGGCAACCTCGCTAGCAGCAGCCGAACATCATGACTATACATCCACCGCAGGAAGTCTTTGTTTATTGTGAATACAGTGTGCGCTGCTTGTGGTGCGTATTCCAGGTATCCTGTTATTTTTCTCCCCACATTATTGAATGCATGGTACTTAGGGCAACATAAGATAAATTAATGATGATGGCGTAAACTACGCTAACTATACACGCATCGCCGTAACGACGCACGGGTGCTCCGCGCCAACACAGCCTAGACGAGTTGGCCACGCTTGCCCCCCCCCCCCCCCCCCCCCACCTTCTCCCTATGTTATGTCTGGTCTACGCTAGCGCTCTCGTCTACTCTCTCTCTCTCTCTCTCTTTCTCTCTCTGGAATCTTATTCTACGCCCCCCCCCCCCCCCCCTCCCCCAGCGCGCGCGCGCGTCCGCTCCAAGCTCCGCGACTGCGTTTGGGACGTCCCGTTTCGGGACGCCGGCAACGATGTCGACGACTGTTGCCGCGCTCTGCTCGCGTGCAACGCACGCAGAAGCGGCATGCGGAGCAGCAGCTGTTGCTGTCAATCCGGACGCACCCGGCATTCGCTTCGTCGCTCACTGCCGGGCGTCGTCAGCTCATTTTGCGTTCATTTACTTGCTCTTCCAGTCCGTTTCGCTAGCGCCCCCCCCCCCCCCCTCCCGCTTTCTTGGTGGCGTACCGTCACGCTGCTGAAAGTGCATGTCGGGTCGTGGTCGGTGGAACTTCCGCGCAACTGTGCACACTATGAGACGGCATTAAGTCATTAGACGACGACGACGACGCCAGGTTTCTGCGTTGGTCGACTTGTGTAACAGAAATAAAAATTGGAAGTTGTTTTGTATACTTGAGCGCTGGGTGTTCGCAATTAGCCCTTGGCAAGCATGGCCCGCCTTGCGAAAAGTAGTTTGAAGTATACAGAAGAAAGTAAGACAGGAAAAAGGACACGTTTATGTTTGTGATTCATTAAAAAAAAACACTACGACACCTGTCAGGGGCCCACTGCGGATACGAAAATTCTCGGAGGCGCGGTGGGAGCTGGGCAGGAGACGTTCCATCAGGTCTTGGAGAATGTGGTGACGCAAGGGAGAAGCGTCATTCCGGGCTCTGCCACCGGATGTCTAATGGTGTGTTTAATGATGTTAAGTCTTGAGCTGTTGCCAATCGTGTGCTTTCTTTTCTTGTTTTTGGTCTACATTAATGCGGTGCTTAATTTTTGTATTCATGCAGTTTTGTTTATTATAATTTGTACATACATACATACATACATACATACATACATACATACATACATACATACATACATACATACATACATACATACATACATACATACATACATACATACATACATACATACATACATACATACATACATACATACATACATACATACATACATACATACATACATACATACATACATACATACATACATACATACATACATACATACATTAAAACAAATGAAGAAAGTTACATGCAAATTATCGGTCTAACCAGGGCCAGTGTAGAGGGAACCACACACGAAAACGCATCCTATATAGCACAGGTCAGAGGGAACAAAATCTGTACAGTGTTCCTACCATGTTCAGTGCTTTTGTAAATATTTAGAAAGATAGAAAACTATCGGTGAAACAGTGCACTGACAATGACAACACGACCAGGAAGACTACCCTATTACTGTGCCGTAAAATAAAAAATAAATATTTTTTTTCCTCTCTGACGTGTTCCCTATGTTACTATAATTGTATCAAATATCTAATGACTTCCTTTGAAGTAGAAGGTGTCGCACTGCTGTTAGTGTCATTGATTGAACCGGAGAAGGATGGCGATAACACCGAGAACTTTTTGTTCTTTTCCTCACTTTTTATCCGAAGTTGTTCATTCTGCCTTCACTACAATAAACTCTCCAAGATCCGTCCGATCGTTGGTGCGTGAAAGAGAAACCTTGTCACTTTCCTTTGCTGAGAGAAGCCGGAAACAGTAACAACCATACCAAGAAGCGCAAAATGCAAGCACTTCACGGCATGCCACGGGACCACGCTGGATGCATTCTCAAGAGCGCGAACACCCACGTCAACCTGGATAGAATTCTCATAGGTCTGCGGCTGAATGCGGCACTTTTGGGTAATAACGGGGCAATATAAGGGGCGCAGAATATGGGAGGAGCAAAGCGCTAGGTATATAGGGACGGACATGGTAGGAGCGCTTCGTCCCGTGCCATTGTCATTCTGTCTTGTTCCCTCTCGCGCTGCGCACCCGTTATTTTTCACCACCATGTCCAATCTGCAGCAATATTCGTTCCTGCAAAGTTATCCTCTCAACGTATTCTTTTGTATATTTTAACCCTTTTTTGTTTATTGTCCGCTCTGGATGACGCCTGCGGTATATTTTGCTGGCACTAGCTTTCTTTCCATTTTAATTTATTATTGTTCTGAGACACCGCTGACAAAAGAACGCGTCAGGGAACTAATCGACGAAGGCATCCACAAAAGCACCATCACCTCTGGCACACCAAATCACGCAGCATGTTACGCAGCAGGCCACCCAGAACATGACCCAGATGCTCAGTCATTAAATGCAGAAAATTCACGCAGCCCTTCAAGACCTCAGCATGCATGTTCAGCAAAACTACATAAAACAGGATTATCTCTAAAAGCTTATCGGCAAACAGGAGAATGCCCTCAACAAGAAAGATAAGTGGAATAGCAGATATTTCCGACCCCCCCCCCCCCAAAAAAAAATGCAAAGCCTTCTTCAATTCACTACCGAATGGAATAACGCTTAAAACTAAAAGAAACAGGGCATGCAACCCTCAATAAACTTGGACGCAGAGAAAGCGTCGAAGGAAATGCACAAAGCGAAGCATTCCGGAAAACCTCTGCGCTTATGTCACCGTAGTCCGCATACCGCAAAATATGAATCCGGCATAACACAAAGAAAACAGCTGGCAAAAGTCCGGGTCTCAATCAGGCTCTTACTTTGGGACTGGCGCATTTAACGCGGCGAACTGTTTTGCAATGTATGCGGCTGCGCTTAGGAACGACCAGAGGACGTTTCATAGATCTTAGCACATTCGGCATGCAAACAAACTGCAGGGCCACGAGCCACAGCCAAAAACACGCCGCAGTGGTCCCTGTTTGGTGCGTCGAACCTATTCTGTCGCAGTAATGAAGGAACAGGTAGCGAGGGGCTTGAAGCTGTAAGGGAATACGTCCACTTAGTGCAGGTAGTGGTCACTGATCCGGATCACGAGAGGAATAAGAATAGGGAGAAGCGCATGTGGCAGGGTCGCTCAGATCAAGAATGGCAGTTTACCAATTTCCCTCAAGAAAAAAGTGTACAACAGCTGTATCTCATCGGTACTCACCTGCGGGGCAGAAACGTGGAGGCTAACGAAAAGAGATCAGCTTAAGTTAACGACAACGCAGCGAGGCATGGAAAGAAAAATGATAAGTGTAACGTTGAGATACCAGAAGCGGGCAAAGTGGGTGAGGGAACAAACGCAGGTTAATGACATTCTAGTCGAAATCAAGAGGAAGAAATGGGCTTGGACAGGGCATGTAATGCGAAGGCTCGAGATAACCGCCGCTCCTTAAGCGGTGCGCCACTGTCCTGCGATGCCAGGTGCACCGGTGTGACTTGTGCGACCCAGGCTACTCTTCCCGAGCAACCAATCATTAATTTAACTGTCACCTGCTACGTTGAGCAGTTAGCTCATAATCCGGTGGGCAGGTTGCGGTGACGCCACAAGGTTACGTGATCTAGGTGGCGTCATCGCTTGTTACGTCATCGCGTTAAAAACGTCTTGACGGCCCGAACTGTCGGAAAAAGATCTTTCTCCCTCAGACACTTACTTATTCGTTTGACCGAATAGTGCGCAAGCTTCGCTAAATCCTGCTTCCATCCAACTATTGCTCAACCAACCACAATATTTCGGCAGAAGTCGTTTCCTTTGTGCCGACACGAACTGTCTTTCCCTCTCACCCAAGCACCAGCGTCACCGCAAGCTGCCCACCGGATTATGAGCTAACTGCTCAACGTAGCAGGTGGCAGTTAAATTAATTATTGGTTGCTCGGGAAGAGTAGCCTGGGTCGCACAAGTCACACCGGTGCACCTGGCATCGCAGGACAGTGGAGCATCGCTTAAGGAGCAGCGGTTATCTCGAGCCTTCGCATTACATGCCCTGTCCAAGCCCATTTCTTCCTCTTGATTTCGACTAGGATGTCATTAACCCGCGATTGTTCTATGTGGCGTCATCGCTTGTTACGTCATCGCGTTAAAAACGTCTTGACGGCCCGAACTGTCGGAAAAAGATCTTTCTCCCTCAGACACTTACTTATTCGTTTGACCGAATAGTACACAAGCTTCGCTAAATCCTGCTTCCATCCAACTATTGCTCAACCAACCACAATATTTCGGCAGAAGTCGTTTCCTTTGTGCCGACACGAACTGTCTTTCCCTCTCACCCAAGCACCAGCGTCCAATGCTTATTTCCTCCTCCTCTTCCTCCTCCTCCTCCTCCTCCTCCTCCTCCTCCTCCTCCTACTCCTCGTATTCGCTCTTTTCTGCCGCCCGCCACGTGTGTGCCCGTTCGCGAGCTTTGTGAAGATAATACCCGCACCACTTCGGCCGAACGTTTGTTTCTCTTTTTTCGCGTTTTCCTTGATTTACTCGGGCATTACACGCGCCGTATAGCGCGGCGCGCGTTCAGCGCGCGAAAGTTTGTTTAGAAACGCTCCCCCGCCTCTTCTTTTCGGGCGTCGGAAGCGCGCGCTTTTCGCTATCTCCCTTTTACGCGCGCACTGGCGGCGTTTCGCGGCGCGAAACACACGTGCGCGGTTTCGGCCGCGGACGCATCTTCCCTCTCTCCCTCTTCCTCTGGGAGAGGGTGTGTGTGTGCCGTCGGTTTCCGGGGATCGTGTAAGCAGCGGGCCCGGCGGCTTTCTTTCATGTCCCAACCCGCGGCCGGAACCCCTTTACGAGAGAACATTGGGGCCCGCTCGAGTCTTCTTGAACTGTACGAAGTGCAATGGAGTCGGTCGCGTGCAAAGGTAGGTCAGCTGCGGTGATAGTCTGGACTGAATTAGAGTTCCGCGGTAGCCATAAAACCCGCCGCGGTGGCTCAGTGGTTAGGACGCTCGACTACTGATCCGGAGTTCCCGGGTTCGAACCCGACCGCGGCGGCAGCGTTTTTATGGAGGGAAAACGCTAAGGCGCCCGTGTGCTGTGCGATGTCAGTGTACGTTAAAGATCCCCAGGTGGTCGAAAATATTCCGGAGCCCTCCACTACGGCACCTCTTCTTCCTTTCTTCTTTCACTCCCACCTTTATCCCTTCCCTTACGGCGCGGTTCAGGTGTCCAGCGATATATGAGACAGATACTGCGCCATTTCCTTTCCCCCAAAAACCAATTATTATTATTATCATTAACCGTAAAGAATTTGTGCTGTTTTCGACCACGGCTGCTCTTACAGGACCCCTCCTCTCAGCGGTATAGTGAATGATAACAGCTCGAAAACGTTATGTAGGGCATCAAAAGTGGTATATAGTGACGCCGTCGCGTTATTTCAGGAAATTTGAAGCTGCCTTCTTTGCAACTTTTTCCCCTTGCTTTCCATCACAACCTTATACTTCCTTGTTTGAGGAAATAAATCAAATCAATCAAATCAAATCAAATCAAAACAAAATGAGGTGAGGGGGAACTTGCCAATGTAGAGTGCAGGTTCATGAAAGGTTGCAATTACTCTTTAACATACACCAAGCGCGGCCATAACGCTTGGGTGGTTGTTAATGAGTATATACCCTAAAATTTCTTTAGACAGACTGATCATAGACTTTTGTCTATAAAGTCTATAGACCTTCTATAGACAAACTTTACAGGCCAGTCTATAGGCAATACAAATCTTACAGACCGTCGATAGACATTCTATAGATTTATGGCCTTGCAATTTTAGTGGATTTTTTCCATAGACAGTCTATAGACTGTGGACAGACAAAAGGAAACATCTATAGGAAGGCAATAGTGTCTATAAGAAGTCTATAGACATTCTATAGACCATTTTATAAGGGATAAGCGGGTTGCAGCAACACAGAAATCAGCTTCCTTGCAAAGCAAAAACACTTCACAATGAGGCAGAAGTTGGGTGCAGCACTGGAGGTTTATTTTTTAGACCTTATGTTCTGCGTGCGCCTCCATTTTGCATACAACGATTGCCCACTTACCCCAGCCTGAAGATAAAGGTCTGTCTCCTTCCCTTCTGGATGCAGACACATAAAGCTTGGCACAGCTGCGTTTCATCCCCCTTCGCGAAGCAGTGACATGGGAGAACTGTGCTTATTACTTTAATCGCAACGGCAGCACAATGCAGAGGCGTAAAGTAGACTCGTAGCATTTCTGAGATTCTCGAGTGCTGCACCTAATTTTTTACCCAAAAACCGATACGGCGACAATGGTGATGATCACCCGCCGCGATGGCTCAGTGGTGAGGGCGCTCGGCTACTGATCCGGAGTACCCGGGTTCGAACCCGACCGCGGCGGCAGCGTTTCAATGGAGGCGAAACGCATAGGCGCCAGTGTGCTGTGCGATGTCAGTGCACGTTAAAGATCCCCAGGTGGTCGACATTATTCCGGAGCCCTCCACTACGGCACCTCTTTCTTCTTTCACTCCCTCCTTTATCCCTTCCCTTACGGCGCGGTTCAGGTGTCCGCCGATATATGAGAAAGATACTGCGCCATTTCCTTTCACCAAAAACCAGATATTATTATTATTATTATTATTATTATTATTATTATTATTATTATTATTATTATTATTATTATTATTATTATTATTATTATTATTATGGTGATGTAATTCACTTGTGCAGGGAAGCTCGATTCGAGATTTCTGCAACCCACCTAACTTTCTTGTTTGAATAACGAAGCCACAGCTGCAGAGAATACCGATAATTCGAGTTCATTGGGAGAGGAGCGAGTTTTGAGTGGACTCATCACGGCTACAGATGATGACTATGATTCTCGCCACCCAGATGATTTCGAAGACGAGCTCTTGGCCGATTTGGTTTATTACTTCAGACGTAACTGCTTTGCGCACAACCACAACAAAGAACCTCCTCTCGTGTGGGTCTCTCCTTTCACGTGGCTCTTCGGGCCGCAATAATGTCTGAACTGTTCTGGACACAACTTAAGTACGCAGTGAAGCTCCGCCCACGTTCAGTGCAGCCGAACAGAATTCCGTCACGAAAAAAGTAGTCCTTTGTTAGAAAACTTTGTAGTGCTACCTAAATAAGAAGCCAACCATCATACGAAACTATAAGCTTTAGCATACTGATGCCTGTGGCTTGTTTAACGCACTCAAATATTATAAATTAGATTGCGCTAATTGTTGCGATCGGTCAGCTGAGTAACACAGGACGCCGCGCGCAATGGCCCGTTGTTACCAGCTGCTGTTCCTTGTTTAAGTTGTATCCTACTATCGTGAGGATCAGGCCGCATCAACTCAGTAGCCACCAATGCGAACTCGGTTTTACGCGACAGCGTAATCGTTCTGCACAAAATCCTACGTCGCTGTTGCCGTCGTCGTAGTTGTTACCGAAAAATCCGGATAGGTTCACGTGTGGCTGCATCACACGTGAAGCGGAAGACATAAAAAGTGATTAAAACTTTAGAAAATCGGCGTTAGAATCCTAGCAACATGGCTGAAACGTCACAAGGACATGTAAATATATATAGAACATGAAACGCGCTGGAAAGAAAACTGTAGCAGTCAATCGGAATTCGAGTATCTTGCGCTTTGGTTGCGAGCGAGACACATACGCTATCGCTAGGCCACGCAGGCAGGTTGGTGCGGCTTGGTTAAAGCGCAGGTCTTTGTATGTAAGTATGTCGAGTGGTCCTTCACATAACGATTGTGACTGAGAAACAGGAAACAGTGTTCGTGTCTCCGTGGGCAAGAGGAATCGCTGTAGCATCATACCCTTAAACGTGGAAATTTGTGGAATACAATTCTATATGAGCATAAATGTGCTGTACTTACGCCATACGTATATATATACTGAGGTGGTTCAGTGATTTTAGCGCTGGGTTGCCGACCAACACATTGGCGAGTATTGTCTCTGCCATCGAGGATGCATTTCGTTGGAATCGAAATAAAGAAAAAATAATGCTTGCATTTGATTAAATTTCGGTACACGATATAAAACCCCTTGTGGTGAAGTTAATATGGAACCCTCAACAACACACTGTGCTTCAGTGCCTAGAGTGTTCCTGTGGCAGCAAAATGTAATAACAAATAAACAAGAACTCTCCTTAGACGGCTGACAGTATTGTTAAAGAAATAAATCAAAGTACCTAGAATGTTCAATTTTGTTCGGATTTTATACCGAGCACTCACTCCTCAGCCCACATTAATTTTATAGCTCAGCCACACCTGTATTACAGGACAAGAGATGAGACAATCTTGCACTGCCCGGACCAGGTGGTCCTTAAGGATCAAGCCCACGCCTTTCACGTGATCGTAGATGGGACTTTGTCGTAAGTTCTCATTCTCCCACCTAAATATTGAACTTAAGGAGCCATTCCACTTGGACCCCATGACGACAGTGGGATCACATAACGACTGAGTGATCTTGGTGGGCCCATGTGTCCACAGTTTGGACATACTAAAGGGTGTCCTCTCCGCAATATTCACGGCACCTGTGACGCAGGAAGGAATTGAGAACATTATTATTGGTTGCCATACGAATGCGATAATTTACGCCACAACACACACACAGGAGAGTACCATTCACATGTGTTCCTGGAAACTACGAAAAAATTAGCTGCGGTTCATCTACTGCTGAACCTGGTCAGAGAGCGACTGAGGTGTCCACCGCCCCAGGGGGCCAGTTACGCGCCTTTCCTTTGTTTTTGAAGAAAATATAAAATTAGGTTTGATTGATTGATTGATTGATTGATTGATTGATTGATTGATTGATTGATTGATTGATTGATTGACTGATTGATTGATTGAACACCTTTAATTTCCACCAGAAAAGACGTTTCTCCCCGCCCCCGGCACGCAGGCCTGGGAGACGGGGAGTTGCACGTCCGCGGTTAGAGGCTGGCTGGCAGTCCTTGACTGGTAGCGGCCTCTTCCGCCAGATGGATGGTGTTGCACGGGAGCTCAGGGTCTGAGCTTCTTAGCAGGGTCTCCCAGGCTTCTCTACTATCAATATTTTGCCCGCCCCGGGAGAATTTGGGCACTCCCAAATTATGTGGCCGAGGGTTCCTCTCGCCCCACACTGGGTGCATCGATCATGCGACCTCAGCTCTGGGTACACGTGGTAAGCCCATACTGGGTTCATAAATGTATTGGTTTGTAGCCGCCTCCACGCGACAGCTTCTCTATTGTTGTTTAATTTCAAGTCTGGTGGGAGTACCAGCCTATGTCCCAATATGTAATGGACAACAATTTCCTCATAATTTTGCACGCGCTCCTCTTTCCCCTATTGCTCGGTTGGCTCTACGCCTACCCCGGAAATAGAGAACACGGGCTAGCTTGTGAGCCGCCTCGCTACCAGGGACGGCGGCGTGTGAGGGCGTCCAAATTAAATGAATTTTCCTATCCAGCGGTTGTTGGCTAAGTATCTTGGCTGCTTCCGGTGAGAACCTGCCTCTTCCAAAATTTTGAATGGAAGTTTTACTGTCGCTTACTACGAATTTTGCTTTTGTTCTCACGCAGGCGAGCGCTATAGCAACTTCCTCCGCAGTCTCTATGTTGCGCCCCCGGATGGCTGCCGCGGAGACTGGAGCCCCTTGGCCGTTGACGACCGAAGCTACTGCCTCTTCCGTCCAGCCACCCGCCGCATCAACATACGCTCTGTCCGCCATCGCCATATTGCCGAACCTCAGCTCTAGAGCCTCGGCTCTCTTTGCCCTGCATTCTACGTTCAACTCCGGGTGCATATTTTTTCGGGAAGGGGGGACTACCAAGGCATTCCTTCCTTCCCTGTCGATTTCAACTTTCATTTTAATCCCTCTTTCGGGATTTATTCCAGCTGTCGCTAGGATTACCCTGCCTGTTTCCGTTGTGCTGAGTCTATCAATTTGAGAGGCGCGCACCGCTTCCACTAGTTATATCCATGTGCCATTCACCCCTAACCCAAGCAGGCTCTCCGTCGAGGTGCCCTTGGGTAGCCCTAGTGCCTTTTTAACACATTTCCGAATGAATGCATCTATTTTCTCTCTCTCTCTCTCTCTCTCTCTCTGGCTTTTTTTATCTAAGTAAGACGTCGCGTAACTAATCCTACTAATTACGTATGCCTGTGTTAGCCTCAGCAAGTTCCTCTCTTTCAATCCCCATCTTAAACCGCGATTCTTCTTATAAAGCCTAGAGTTTGCATCGCGTATTGCTCCAACTTGGTAAGAGCCTCCCCGTTGTATTCGTGGGATTGGATTATTGAACCCAAGGTCCTTAATTTACCCACATTTGGCACCTACATGTCCGCCATCTTAATTTTAATAACCCCGCTTTCTTTACAACGGAGGTGTTTCGGGTTATATACAAAACGTTCTGACTTTTGGGGCGAACACGCGAGCCCCCTTCGGGCTGCATACTCGACAATGACATCTGTTGCGGCCTGTAACCTCTCTTCCGTGTGTGCATCGCTTCCTCGGTTGGCCCAGAGATCGATATCGTCCGCGTACATGCTAAAGGTTATCCCCTCTAGCTCATTTAATCTGCCCGGGAGGACTCTCATTGCCACATTTAAGACAAACAGCGGCAATACCGAGCCCTGCGGCGTGCCCCTGCTTCCCAGCTCAGTAAAAGGGGGGGGGGGGGGGGGTAATTCTAAGCTTTTTTGAAAAATAAGAGACGCCGACCAGTGAAAAAAGGTTCGTTCTTGACGTTTCGGCTTCCACACGGAAGCCTTCTTCACAATGACTTCATCACCAAACAAGGGTCGTTTAAATATGATTGAATAATCAGCCCAAGGAGCGTGCGTATATCAGGTGTAGATTACCGTCGTTCCGGTTTAACGTGTGTGACGTAGTTTGTATGATTTGGGATTCCAGATGAAGTCGTGATGCTGCTACTTTTTCGGTTGCGATGATCCTTGCCTTGTCCCAGTCAATTTTGTGGCCATTCAAGACGGCGTGCTCCGCTAAGGCGTTGTTGCGAGTGTTTTCATTTTTTACGTCCCGAGCGTGCTGCTGTAATCGCTTCCGGTAGTTTCCAGTTTCCCCGACATACACACCGCTGCAGTCTGCGCAGGGGATTTCGTAGACAACTCCGGGGAATCTTTCCTTTGGCAGTGTGTCCTTCACTTCTACAAGCTGATGGCGCATCTTTCTGGCCGGGACATGTGCCACCTGCACGTCATATTCCCGTAGGACACGTGCCAGGCATTCACTTGTACCCGAGACATACGGCACGGAAGTCCGTTTCTTGAGAGGACGGCAGGCGTCCGGTTGTCCTTGTTTCGAAAACTGACGTTCTACCGCGTCGATGAAGCGCCTAGGGCATCCACAGCTTCTGGGGTCATCCCGTACCTTTTTCGCGTCCAGGGTCGCATCCTCGGGCCTTTTGCACAACGTTTTCGCACGCTGCAATAACGTGCTAACAACGGCCTTCTTATGGCTGGCAGGGTGCACTGGGCTAAAATATAGGTAGCGGCCAGTGTGCGTCTCCTTGCGGTATACGCTGAAAGATAGACCCTGGCCTTCCCGTGAAACAAGGACGTCAAGAAATGGCAGTCTGCCGTCCAATTCTTCTTCTATAGTAAACTGAATGGCTCTTTCCAGGCTGTTAAGATTGTCCAGAAACTTGCTCACCACGCCTTTTTGGATGATGCAGAAGCAGTCGTCGATGTAGCGGAAGAATACCTTCGGTAAAGGGACAAAGGAGGCCAACGCCCGCTGTTCCAGCTTTTCCATGGTGGGATTGGCAGCCGTAACCGAAACTGATGAGGAGCCCATGGAGGTCCCGTGTACCTGTTAGTAAAAACTGCCCATGGAAACGAAGTACGTGTTCTTTAGGCAGAAGTCTAGAAGCCTGCGCAGGTCGGGTACATCTATCGGTGATCGTTCCGGCAAAGTAACATCAACCTCGAGGGCAGTAGTGCAAACGCTGACAGCAAGGTCTATCGGGACTCTCGTGAACAGGGACTTAACGTCAAACGACACCATCACCTCATCTCCATCGATTGAGGTGCTGCCGCTCTTCTCGACAAAGTCGAACGAATTGCGGACGTGACTGGGACTCTGGCCAACGAGCGGAGAAGGGACCTGGTGCAAGAACATCGAGAGGTTATGCAGGGGGGGAGCGAGTGTAATCCACGATGGGACGCAAAGGAACGTCTGGCTTGTGGATTTTGGGCAATCCATAGAAAGCAGGTGCGGATCTGTTGTGGCTAAGCAGTTTGTAGTAGAGAGCTTTATGGTTCGGAGGAACGGTCTGAAAAACGTCGTACAGCAGCTTTTTAAATTCTCTTTCCAGCTTTAGTGTCGGATCCTTCTTGAGGCGGACATAGGTTTCACCGTCTTCCAGAAGAGATAGCATCTTCTTTTCATAGTCGGCCTTGTCCAGGAGAACAGTCGCATTGCCTTTATCTGCCGGTAGAATCACAATGCGTTCATTTTCACGGAGACTCTCGATAGCGTCTCGTTCTACACGTGGCAACGCAGAGCGGGAAGGTCCGCGATGAACAGCGTTCAGTACGCCCACCACTCGGTTGCGGGCCTCTTCGCGGCGTTTTCGACCTGGCTGACAGCATATTCCACCGCGCACACTAGTTTCTTCTTGTCCGTTGCGGGTCCTATGTTGACATTCAACCCAAGATTCAGCACATTCTTTTCAGCTTGGCTCGGTCTGTACGACGGTAAGTTATGGACTGTGGTTCTTGAAGCCACCTTAGTTTTGACTGATTGCTCGGAAAGTGCTTGGAAGTGCTCGGAAGTGCACCCTGCCAGCCATCAGAAGGCCGTCGTTAGCACAATATTGCAGCGTGCGAAAAGGTTGTCCACAAGGCCCGAAGATGCGACCCTGGACGCGAAAAAGGTACGGGATGACCTCAGAAGATATGGATACCCTAGGCGCTTCATCGACGCGGTAGATCGCCAGTTTTCGAAACAAGGACAACCGGACGCCCGCCCTCCGCTCAAGAAACGGGCTTCTGTGCCGTATGTCCCGGGTACAAGTGAATGCCTGGCACGTGTCCTACGGGAATATGACGTGCAGGCGGCACGTGTCCCGGCCAGAAAGATGCGCTATCAGCTTGTAAAGGTGAAGGACACACTGCTAAAGGAAAGATTCCCCGGAGTTGTCTACGAAATCCCCTGCGCAGACTGCAACGGTGTGTATATGGGGGAAACTGGGAACTACCGGAAGCGATTACAGCAGCACGCTCGGGACGTAAAAAATGAAAACACTAGCAACAACGCCTTAGCGGAGCACGCCGTCGGGAATGGCCACAGAATTGACTGTGACAAGGCAAGGGTCATCGCAACCGAAAAAGTAGCAGCATCACGACTTAAATCTGGAATCCCTAATCATACGAACTACGTCACACACGTTAAACCGGAACGACGGTAATCTACACCCAATGTAAGCACGCTCCTCGCGCCGATTATTCAATCATATTTAAACGACCCTTGTTTGGTGATGAAGTCATTGTGAACAAGGATTCCGTGCGGAAGCCGAAACATCAAGAACGAACCTTTTTTTCACTGGTCGGCGTCTCTTATTTTTCAAATGTACGCTCCCGGCCAGACGGGATTCCGTCACACGCTCAACTTAATTCTAAGCTTTCGAATGTAATTGGTTTTGAAGAAATGTTATAGCGCAGTAACTGTCTCACATATATCGGTGGACACCCGAACCGGTTTTGAGGAAAGGAAATGGCGCAGCAACTGTCTCACATATATCGGTGGACACCCTAACCGCGCCGTAAGGGGGTTTGACCTCTGGCTTACTTGAAGGTCAGAATCTCAAGCATCGCGAAATCGTTACGAGGTAGCGTAGTGAAGCTTTCGCTTCAAAAAGTCCCGCTATACGCGCAGACCGCGATGCCAAACGTCCCAAAACCTGGCAGCAGCAGCAGCAACGGCGGCAGTACGCCGGCAGCGGAGCCCATATGCGCGCACTGCCTACACGTTCCGCAAAGCGTCGACGCAGAACGCCAGGCCCCGCATGCTCCAAATTTCATCCCCCGCTTTCTCTCTCCCTCCTTTCTTTTCTGTCCGTCACAGAGGCTGAGGGATGCTCGGGGGAAGGGGCGGTAGTCAGGAGAGCACGGCAAACGACGACTGCCAATCGCTCATCATCGTCACCTTCTCAGTCAGAGAGGCAGTGGGCAGCTGCCTCGTAGCGAATATCTGTCTCAGCCCCCATCCACCCGGCGCTGCACAAAGGCGTCCTCTTGATTCGAGGCTGCTCGCAAGAGGCTACAATAATTCGAGGAGGAGGGAGGGAGAGCTGTGCTCCGCGTGGCGCGCCCTCAAAGAACGCCGCTTGTTTGCGAAGACGGCGAAGAAGCCTGTGGGCCGGCTGCTGTAGCTCCGAGTGAGGAATCTTTAATCATGTATATAATTATTTTTTAGCTCTAGTGTTAAATTTGCAGCATTTTTTTATTGGCCTTTAGAATGTGCATCGTATAAAAGTCATCGTCATCATATTCAGCAACTAGCGTCATCTGTTGGCCGCCAGAAGCGAACACCGCTTAACTCAATAAGGATGTTTGAAATTGATAATAATAATTGGTTTTTTGGGGGAAAGGAAATGGCGCAGTATCTGTCTCATGTATCTTTGAACACCTGAACCGCGCCGTAAGGGAAGGGATAAAGGAGGGAGTGAAAGAAGAAAGGAAGAGATAGGTGCCGTAGTGAAGGGCTCCGGAATAATTTCGACCACCTGGGGATCTTTAACGTGCACTGACATCGCACAGCACACGGGCGCCTTAGCATTTTTCCTCCATAAAAACGCAGCCGCCGCGGTCGGGTTGAAATTGAAAATTGTTTTTTGGAGGGGCAAGGAAATGGCGCAGTATCTGTCTCAAATATCGGCGGACACCTGAACCGCGCCGTAGCGAGAGGGATAAAAGAGGGACTAAGAGAAAAAAAGGAAGGAGGTGCCGTAGTGGAGGGCTCCGGTATGATTTCTACCTCATGCGGATTTTTAACGTTCGCTGAAATCGCACAGCGCACGGCCGCCTTAGCGTTTCGCCTGCATAGAAACGCGGCCGCCGTGGTCGGCTTCGAACCCGGGTACGTCAGTAGCCGAGCGCCCAAACCACTGAGCCACCGCGGCGGGTAGGATGTTTTCGAATTTGTCATTTAGAGAGAACTATAGAGTCCCAGTAGATTCCGAGCGAACGTGGTGATCATCATGGCTGACTCTTTTTCCCCGCTGCAAAATCTAGCCTATAAAAAGCTTCCCGTGCTCGCACTAACTATTTCTGACGGCCGCTAAAAATTTGTGAGATGTTCCGTACATTCGAAATTCCCGCGCTTATTCTGAGCGTTCAGTGCCACGCGGTGCGTAATGGTAACCGTGCAAACGATAAACATTCGCACAGAGGTCCTGGGTTTGTACACCCCGCGTATATTATCCATTTTCTTTGTCTCTTTGTCCAATGCTCATCATTACTCGAGGAAGAACAAGAGTAATAATCAGTGTCATCAGCTGCATCTCCGATAGGCTTGCCCTGCAAAATAACTTCTGCACGCCGTGTTCGCCTAAGCACCGAGGTTGCGGATATCAAGAAATCGTCAGCTTACGTGGTGACGTTGCAGCACGCTCCTCCTAAATCGACGTCCTCGCTCCTGTTCTCGTCCCATTCCTCTCCTTTTGGTTTTGTTTGGTTTAGGGGGGTTTATGGGGGTTTAACGTCCCAAAGCGACTACTCAGGCTATGAGGGACGCCGTAGTGAAGGGCTCCGGAATATTCGACCACCTGGTGTTCTTTAGCGTGCACTGACATCGCACAGCACACGGGCCTCTAGTATTTCGCCTCGATAACCACCGAGCACCGTAACAACTCAGTCATCACTGCGGCTATTTAATGTATAGAGGATGCAGTTAGCTACAAACTGAAAGTGAATAGACGATCCGCATTAAACCAACGGCTGCTCCACAAGCGTGAGTGAGAACCATACTTCTTTATTCAGCATAGTCTTCCTGTGGATGGATAAAATATGAGTCATTTTCAACTTCAGCAACAGAATTCGTTATTGTGCTCCAATTGACTCTTTTCTTTAATATTGAAGCCACGTGTATACCTTAAAGTTTGGTACTGGCATGTTTCAGTGCAACAGTTCCCTCAGAGCAAAAATGAAATAGTCTTTGCGAAGAAGCTACCAGCACATTGTAATATTTGGTTCAAGTCGTTCAGTGCGGGGCATCTTATTGACGCAGCTAACACCTCACATACTTTTTTTTTTTGGGGTTGGGGGGGGGGGGGGGGGCTTTGTTTGCAGTACCACACTGTTTAAGCGGCTGCAAATCGTTGATTTCCCTAATATTTAAAGGAAAACTGAGGACAAATTAAACTTAGCTTGTATAAATTGATTGCCGCATTCTACATTCTAACGACAAGTACACTACTTTCACTAAAAAAGGAGTATTTATAGGCTCGGAAGGGCCCAGCTAGGAAAAGGCATCACAATCACCATCAGATTTCGCAACTGAACTGCGGTGCGACGACAGCCGTTTTCCTTTTAACCGCAGATCCCTGAGGCTACGCCACACCGCTATACACTTCAAAACGATAATCAGGGAGTCCTTTTCATCTATGGGCGTCATGAGCTTGAATCGAGGGGCGGGAAAATTTTAGTGATAAAGCACTACTTCCCGAGATCGAACCAGCTCATCGAGTTTGTGTGAATCTTGACCTTGAGGGTGACCTTGGCGAAACCATAAATAAATACTACCATGACTGGCGCTAGCAGATCAGCTTCGCTGGCCACTGCACGAGAGCACCATGTTATCGCTGCAGCCGGTCAGGCTTCACACTCTTACATTGTGCATTGCGCATCTTCGTCTTCGTAAACTAATACTACTGGAATGAAGAAAATGGTTACGCCAACGACGACGAAGTTGTGCTCCTTGTGACCCTGCCTCTCGCCCCGCTGCTTCATCGATTATACTTGCGCAAGAGTCTTCGTCGCCGGCGCTTCCCAAGTCCCAATAAATCACCCTTCACTGCTATCGAACCAATATCGTCGTCAGACATGCCGACTGCCCAGCAAAGCAAAACCATGAGCCAATCAGGCTAAACACATTGTTTTCGCATGTACACTCGATTTAACTACGTTAAAACACTGCTACATTTTTTAAATATAATTTTCTCGTCACTAATTTTTTTTTGCTGCCAAAAAACAGCAACATGGCCACGAAAGTTCAAAGGATTATCCTCAGTCTCGCGTAAAATGTATCGTTCAACGAGGATGCCTTTCATAAAAGCGCTTGGTGTGTTGAGAAGTCATGTTTTCAGCGTGTTTTCAGGGCACATAGTTTAGCCAAATGGCGATTACACTGCGCTTACTAAGGAATATTTAGCAATAAATCAATCTAAAAACTGATAAAAATTCATAGGGATACCTAATTACATTATATGTCGGCAGATGCAACAGCATTTGAAGCTGTTGAGTAGAGGAAGGGACGTCATTCCCGCCATCCAATGGGCGAATTTTATTGCCGATAACGCATTTTGGCCTTATGGTGCTTCTAATGAAAATTTAATTTCTCCTTACGTCGGCTCCTGACCGTGGACAACTTTGTCAGACGCTTCGACTGGAGTGTAAACAATTAATTGCAAACTCTGTAAACTGAATAGCATACCATGCATGTTCCCGAGGGATTATTTATCCTCAATAGCCTAACAAACGCATCATACAAGGACAATAAGTGCATTGACAGAAAAGTCGGAACAAAACCAGCAACAAGAAGCCGTATTTTATCACGTTCTTTTATTGATTCATTTCTTTCCATACTCTGCCATCCTTGACCCAGAGTCGGTGACATACATTGGTAGTCAGTTATCAAGCCTGACGGAACCGAGCGCATCGGTAAGTGTTATAGTAGCTTGAAAGAACGAATTGAGCGGCGGGATACAGAGCATGCGTCCAGGAGCTACTGCGACTACAACTATCAGAGGTGGCCCTTTAGCGAGCTGTGCGTGCGGCAGCATTGTAAGCGACGCGCGCACGTCAACACCAGAGCGGCGTCCCTAAACGACCCAAACAATTGCCGGCCATTATATCACGCTTGGAAAAGCTCTTAAGCGCGGAATGAAAGAAGGCGGCATTTATACGAAGAGAAACAGAGGAGCGGTGTGTGTGAGTAGCGTGAAGAAGTGAGAATGCAATAAAAAAAAAGACTCTCCTGTATACGGTAAACGCCACCGTGACACTCGTGGACCAGAAAAGACCACAGATGTCATCACCCCCTTGGAAAGAGCCGTCCCTCCCGTCGTAAAAAGGGGTTTGAACACCGCCCCGCGAGACAAAGCCAGTCCACTCATGACGGTTCCCAGCTCCCGGACGAAAACTTCGGGTGTGGGCCCCAACTGCGCGCTCGAGTCCGTCGCCGTTGGTCGCGGACGCCAGAGCGGTGCAAGCACTTCGCGCCCCGCGAGCCGTCGACGACGACAAAGGAAGACCTTAGGCAGGGGATGAGGGAAGCTTTCTTTGGGGACCTGAGAAGTACGCCGACGGCGGGGGAAGATGGGAGAGGGATGTGGAGGAGAGGCGGAACACCCATGTCGACTCGAGGGAGGGGCCTGTTACAAGGACAACCGGTGAGCCTTGTTTTGAGTCGGCGTGGGATCCCATGGAACCTTGTTGTGCCTCTGGCCGCCAGAAGCCGAAGCCTTCGAGAGACAGCAAGCTAGTTGCTTGCGGTGTTATCGCTGAAGATTGTGCTTGCATGTGGTTGCGCAGCAGTAATGGATTTTTGAACGCTGTGAACACAGGCTGACATGTGTTGCTGCCTGCTGTGGCTAACTTGATAAGCAAAACAAGCAAAAAACAAGAAAAGCAGACTTCCAAACTTTAAGCCACCCCCTGGTACGATGAAGTGCCAACAAATGGGGTCTCATGCAATAGTGTCCTAATGGGGTACTAATAATGGGGTCATAATAACTAATACGGTCCCATGTACAGACCCATGTTCCCACGCTTTGCAAGACCGTAAACTCTAAAGCTCGCAAGACGCCTGCCCTTGTACACTATATAACCCCCAGGGCATTCTTGGAAGAGCCCACTTGTCGGCTTGCCTAAATGACATTCACATTAGCGGCTTACCGCAGCGGTGGCCTAGTGTTTTGATCACCAGCCTCGTATGCGGAAGGTGCGCGGTTATACCCCAAGTACCGCCAGGTACCACCGATTTTCAGTGAGCACAAAGTTCCCCTTGGTTTTGGGTTCGACTTTGGGGAGAAATGCTTGGACAATTGGTCTTTGAGCCTACCTTGTGCAAACACAACGCATGCTGCCATGGCATTCTTTGGCCAAAGCAGTCCTTGCTCCATTAAATTTCTTTATCGTCGTCATCAGCAGCAAGAGGAGGGCGGTAGTTCTTCGTTATGAAAAAGTATACCGATGCCACATACGTCACGGAAAGCGCCCTATAAAGCTACTGATATAAGAATCAAATCAAATCAAATCAAATAGTATTTTATTCTCCAGCAAATATCTGGATGGTCACCTGGGCTAAAAGCTGTACGAACAGCTTGACGAAGGCCCAGGAGACCATTACATGGCAGCAGCAGACAGAACAAACAACGAACCCTATTACATGTCAAGTGTAGAACGTGCCATGTCATGCCCGCGCCATATACTCTGGATATTACAGTGGTGCCTATACGAGGGACCTTCTCCGGGGTTATATACGTAGAACTGCCGGCACGGTATCTCGTCGAAAACAATATTGCCCAGGTGGGCCAGAGTGTCGTGGGAAATATCGCTAGGGTATTGGACACCTTCCAGTATGTTTTACCTGTCTTTATGTGGTCACAGGGACTGGCCGCACTGATGGGAACGGAAACTTTGGTTGCGTCAAAGGTACTGCCAGCCCTTCGTTGTCCAGTCTGAGATATAAAATTATGGTAATTATTTCTCAGAGTCCCTTGGAAGATGATCGCACACCGACTCATTAAACCATCAGTGCTCTTGAAACTGCTAAATTTGAGATGCTTCGGTAGGGGCTATATTAACGTGAAGACATTTTGAAAACATTCTGCAGAACATCTAAAGTGACACATGTCTGCGGCCAGTGGTAAACACCATGGAGTGAGATAAGGCTACGGAAGAAGAAAGTTCATCAACACTTTCGCAAGGGTATCTTCAGGAACCACAAATAATCTCGACAACAACAACAACAAGGCATTAGTGTAGGAGCTGTGCACACTTTTCAAACGTGTTTCCTCTTTTTCTCGCTCTCGTTGTTCGAGTCAAGCAGAGCGCCAGTAGCCACCACTAATGTCCCACGGAAATACACGCGAAGCTTGAGAGAAGGCATAAATCTTCAACTACGTCAGGTTCAGAGCAAGCTTTGCACACGCAACTAACTGCCCGTCCGTGCTGCTGGGCGTGCTTCTCGAACGCCGTCAGGCCTGGTAGCCGCGCGCATGGCGTTTTTTCCAGGAATACACCTCCCTTTGCCTCGCTCTCCCAGGGCGCGCGGGAACTGCCTGAGCCGCGAGGGCCTTCCGAAGAAGAGAGGGTCCGACCGCGGCTTTCAAGAGAAGGCACTGCCAGGGAGTGAGAAAGAAGGAGAGAGGGAGAGAGCGCAGAGTACCCCGGGGCCTGTGGGAGCTCAGACGATGCACGGCGGCGAGGAAGAAGACAGGGGCCCATTGTCCGGGCTCGCGCTGCGTGCCAAGGCAACCGCCCGTGGCTGTGACACTGATGAATGAGACTCGGCTCGCATGCGAGCCCGGGGTCCGAATCCCCTTCCACCCGAGGGCCCATTGCACGATGGCACGCTCCATTCCTCGGATCTCCTCCTCAGCCTCCATTCCTGGGGCGCCCCCACACCACCGTCGACCCCCATCCTTCCCGGAGACACTATGTATACAAGACCTCTGCCTTGTGTCCTCTCGCCATACCGCGCGACGAGACACTCGGGAAGGCAAGTCAACGTCGTCTACGTCGTCGTAGGCTGAGACGCTTTGCTCTTGCGCGCTAGCGACTCCTTTCCCAAACTCTGCCTCTCCCCTTCACCGTCTACGCTTCCATCATATATGCCGCTTCGCCCCGCTTCGATGGAGAAGACACTGCGACGGCGGCGGTGGAGTCTTGAGGATCCTCGGCACGTAACCCCCGAAGACCTTCACGATGGAGGAGACCTCATGAGGAGCTGCGCCTCCTCGCAGTTCGAGGTGTGCCGGAGGAGAGAACAGGGATGTGTTGAAGGCGAACCGGATATGAGAGGTTCCTTTCGGAAACGCGTTGGAGCTTCCCGCCGGAAGAAGCCTAGAGCTCTGAAGCGTTAGGCTTAGCTCAGCCCTGGACGCCGGTCCCTTTTGGAAGAAGCGGGTGGTGCGTGGGACCTCGCTCAAGCTACGAAGAATGTTGAGGCTGCTCGCCGGCTTTGCGAAGGGAGAGCACTCGCCCGCTGCAGCTGCTCTGAGAGTGAAAAATTGATTCGTTTGCAAAGAAGCCTAGCGCCGCCGCACTGGCCTGGGACAGGAAGTCGGCAGCTGCCATCTGAGTGCGGGTTGTGTAGGAGGGTGCTCCAGGGGTGTTCAGAAAGGGCGCATTCCTAGCGGTACGCGGTCGTCTTCGCCTTGCTTGCTTGCCCTCCTATCTCGCAGTACCACGGACACGCTCACAAAGGGAACCGCTGATCGTCCCGAGCGACGAAAGCCTCGAGGAACGCCGTTTGCGGCGTCGTTTCGGGCATTCCTCGAGTGACGATGAGATTTGTGTGTATGCGATGACGGCGCCACTCGTTCAAAGCGGGGGTCGACCTGAGCGCTGTCTTGCTGGGCAGGAAATGACGGCTCGCTTTCTTCGCACGGTGTTCGTCTCGTGCGACGAACAAATGCGCTGTTTGTGCTTGGAGCGTGTATGTGGGAGTGTGGGAGTATAGGCGCGTGTGTGTTTGAGGAAGCGCCTCCTGTCACTGCGGCAACACGCTGCTGAAGGTTATGTGGTACATCATACTACATTGCTTTTGATAGGGAAAAAAAGATTGGCTTGTTTGTGATTGACATATGCCAGCGAGGAAACACGCCACAAGGTTTTCAATGCATATATGCATTCTAAGAGTTGCACGTCTGGTTTTTGTGGAGACGATATTGCAAATTACTTGAGAGCTAATTCTGGATAAAAAGAGATAGCACCCATTTCTTTTGTAATCATACACGCTGTACACATGACTGGCTAAGTAAGAGGATGTAGGGGCACTACTTTTTAAAGATTCAATGATCGGTAGTTTTGTTTTCATTTCACTTGGTCGCGACATCCAATCTGGCCGAGACAGGGGCTGCGCCAATCGGTCGCACCGCAACCGCGTAGTTCCTTTGCCGGATGGGGAACATTAACAAGGTAACCATGTGGGCTAGTTGGTGTATTTCAGACATAACTTCACCAGCGAAAGCACGAGACACCAGAGAAGAAGAACACAGGACAACGCTGGACTAACAACTGAAGTTTAATCGAGAAACGGCCAACTTAGGACACCAGAAGACGCATGCGTATCAGACACACAAAAACTAAAAAAAAACTAATACATAAGTGGCGATTCACCCAGGAGTGGACACACGCACCGTAACTGGCAAACAACAAAAAGCACATACTTTGCCTGTCAAACTTGCGCACGCACACTTTTGCATAGGAAGTTAAATTCCTTGTCAGTGAGATATAAAGACGGTGCACTGACGCATGTGTCACTGCCTTGCAACCTGATATGGTAGGCCTCACATCACTGCAGGAGTTGTAAAGATTGTGTTCCGGCTTTTAACAACATGTCAGTCATCGGAAAAGGAAAAACCAAGGAGGAGAGGGAAATCCTGGAGGCCTACCATACCAGGTTGCAAGGCAGTGACACATGCGTCAGTGCACCGTCTTTATATCTCACTGACAAGGAATTGAACTTCCTATGCAAAAGTGTGCGTGTGCAAGTTTGACAGGCAAAGTATGTGCTTTTTGTTGTTTGCCAGTTACGGTGCGTGTGTCCACTCCTGGGTGAATCGCCACTTATGTATTTGTTTTTTTTTGTTTTTTTTTGTGTGTCTGATACGCTTGCGTCTCCTGGTGTCTGAAGTTGGCCGTTTCTCGATTAAACTTCAGCTGTTAGTCCAGCGTTGTCCTGTGTTCTTCTTCTCCTGGTGTGTCGTGCTTTCGCTGGTGAAGTTATGCCCGGATGGGGAATTGCGCCAAGAAAACTGGTCAGGCGTGTCAAACCCATCGTCGTGCTCCCTCATTCGTCGGCGCCGCTCTGCCAGAGCGACGTCAGTCCCGACGGCTTACGTCATTGGGATATGGAAGAGGACTGTAATAAATGGAAACGAAAGGAATCATCAGAAAATACGGCCCCTGTTATGTTCATTTGAACTCCTCTGCGTGTGAGGCTCTATTCCTCATTACATGCTTGCATGGGTACACATAATACAAATGTTAGCATACTAATAAGTCACAAGCATGGCCAAATGATTTCCATTTCTTGGTCACTTGTATAAAGAGTTTATTTGCTGAGATAAGAGTTTATTTGCTTTGCCAGAGCATTAAACGGGGGATTCCGTAATTTGATTCACAGCGAGCGTGCTAGGTATTGGCTGCTGCACCTCAAAACATAGTGATATTCGTAATTTTTACATCAGGATTCGTTTTACAGATTGTTCGTTCTGTACAAAAAAAAAACGTAATTGCCGCAATTTAAAATACAGAATTCGTTTTAGAGATTGTCAGTATCTCATCGCCTCTGTTATGTATTGGCTGCGATATACTCAATAAAACTGTTTTCCGTAATTTGAAACACAGAATCCGTTGTACAAATTGTTCTTTTTTCTTTTATCAAGTTTTCCATTTTATGATTTACGGAAAGTGGTCGGTAACAAATTACCTCCAGGTTTCTACGCAAACCGGAGAATTTTTTTTCACAGTGGATACTTGTTACAATATACTGTGCGCTGTATTGTTGCATAATATGGCCTTATGCTATCCGTGTTATCCATGTGAGCTTGAAAGAAGGGGAACAAGTGGCGACTTCCCGTGAGAGGAAGAGAACAGGAAAGCTTCGAAATCTGTCACGCTACACCATGAAGCAAAACTCACACGCAGCTGCAGCACCCCCCCCCCCCCCCCCTGTCGCGATCACGCTGTACCAGCCAAAAAGGCAAATCGTCGCCGCAAAAGCGAAATCAGTAAAAGCAAAGGGTAAACACCGCACTGATCGCGGCTAAGCTGTATCAATTTCAGTGAACACCCATCTTTCTGGCTATCACTTGTTGCTGGGCTAGTTGGTGCATAGTTCTATGTACAAACGTTAGCGCAAAATAAGAGACAATCACAAGAAAGGTGGACAAGACAAAGCGCTTTTTCTGGCTATCACTTGGAAGAAGCTTCGCACCTTCGCTAACTTACATCCGGAGTGATTTGCTTCACTTTGGTAGACAGATGTCAACTCCAGCATCGAAATCAGTCAGAAGAAAAGGTATGCGCTTCCTTTTCCTGAACTGCTGTTACTTCCTTGCTCCGAAAAAAAAAATACTGTGAGCTCTTAAGACTGCTCACGTGCTTTGAATGTGAAAGCATTGCTCATTGTGAGCTCTGTTGCTAAGTTCATTAAAGATTCCTTCCTTTTTAATGACACACCTACTAATTAGGACACTGTCATAAGGAAACCCATACACTACGTTCACTTTCATTTGCCAAGGAGTAAAGCCGTTTTGTGGCCTATGTGTGCAAGCCTATGTGTAAAGGTAGAAACAGGAAATAAAGAAATAAAACATCTTGTGGCCTATGGGCCACGTGCTCACCGTACAATCTCAAGGTCGTTAGTTCAATTCCCCGCACCTTCGGAAGAAACTATTTTTTCTTCGTTTCTGCAAACGTCACTATCTTATGGTCTACTGCTGACGTCATGCGAGAGACTGGTGACGTCAATGAGGATTTTCGTGCCATGGACACCGACGGACGGCGACTTTTGTGCTAATGGGACATATAATGCGTTTGCATTAATAATTTTTCTCTCAGTAAACTAAGTCAATCGAATACTTCGAAAGATTTTAGGCGGTAGCCTCGCAGTGTGCATTCCACATTTATTTTATTTTACTAATTTAAAACCACTTTTCGGGCATAAAAAAGGTGGGACTACAAAAAGATGCTGACTACCACTCCTGAATTTGAGAAGCCATAGTCTTAAAAGATATCGATCGGCAGCTGACAGCTGCGACATCAAGCGGAAGGCCGTTCTAGTCGACAGCTGTCCGGGGAGCAAATCAGCAAACAAACAATGCTTTTCTAGTAAATAGTCAAGCAATCTGAAGGCGACGCACATTGCGGTGGGATATCAGGGCAGGTGGAGCTTTGTAAGGGGATGATTGAATGGCCTGCGAAACGCCTTACGGAGCAGGCAAACACTGGCAATGCGGCGACGAATGCAAGAATCTGTAGTTTTCATTCCTATCTCAGTGGCAACAAACTGAGCAGGCCGTTAGAGACGAATTACACGGCTCCTTCCACCGCCTTTCTCCAGTCAGAACATCAGAAAATCACCGTGCAGTGAAAGCCGTTCTCAAAACGCATCGGCAAAAGTTACGGTCTCCAACCCTTTCACACCACACCTCCATCATCGCGAACAGCGCAGCTGCACGCGGAGTGATTCAAGCCAACTGCGCCGGAAATAGCCCCTCAGAACACAAGGAATAACAAAACAAAGTGAACAGACTCCCGCCGAACCGCGGAGTCTACGCTACACACTTCGCGGTCACCGATCATCGAGGGCGCGTGCACTTTCTTGGCGCGACCGAACTGCCCTTGCTGTCCACAAACCAGAACATCCACCCGGAGAACAGCACCACGCAAGCGTAAGCAGAAAGGAGACAGCGGACGCGTGCTTCGTTCCAGCTTCTCGCAAGAACGAAACCCACCCACCACCCTCTCCTCACTTCCGGCGGAAGTCGCCGTCATTCTTTACTTCACTCGCTTGCTTGGATTGGCTCGGCTACTATAGTTTGACTGGCTGGCCGGTCGGGTGCCTAGCTGGTTGGCCGAATCGCAGGGTTCAAGCTCGTTTCTAACTCACGCACATACACACACGCGCGCGCGCTCCTTCCTGAACAACACTGCACCGAGGAGCTATGGGACAGGCCTCGAAGCGCGGGCTCAAAGAGGTGTCCTTGTTTGCCGGCCGCCACGCGGCCAAACAAGGAACTCGCCTTGATACGAGAACGCGCGCGCTCGAGGCGTATAGGAGATCCTCGCATACACACACAACACGCGCGGGCAGGCGCCGGTATCGTATCCCTCGCCTCCTAGCGGAGGGGGGCAGCGACGATGGCGACCACCGCCGCCACATCGCCGTCGTATGCAGTCTTCACAGGGACCCGCCATTGTCGGGGCTTCTTTCCCCAGCACGCGGCATCTAAACCCGACGTTAAGCAGACCTCCGCGCTCGACGAGACCTCTTCCTCCTCCGCGTCCTCCTTCCCCCGCAGCGAGGCACCGTAAACGGAAGACGCCTTCTCGGCGCTCCGACGACGGACGAGGGGTGGCGCGGCTGTCGACGCCCTCCGATCAGCGTGGAGGCCATTAACGCGTTTACACTTGCGGCGAAGCGACGTGCGGCGCTGTTTCGCGCGCTCCACTATGCTCAGACGATGCGCCGTAGAAAATCGCGATACGTCTTTCCGTCGTCTTCTTTCTTTTTTACTGCCTTCCGTGTTAGTGCCTGGAACGTCTGTGTTTAGCTTTATGGCTGGCCGCTAGACGGCGCGCACTGCTGTACCGCGAATACGCAGCTACAAAAAGAAATTTAACGAAGGAGGTGACACATCTGCTGCCTGTGGTAAATCTGTAGAAACAATTGAACGCCTCATACTCGGATGTGATGGTATCCATTCGGATGTCGATGCAGGCACAGTCACTCTTCCTGAGGCACCAGAGTTTAGCGATAACAACCGTTGTGTAAATAAACCTGCAGTGGAAGTTAGCAAAAAGCGATTGGAAGATTGGTGGCTCAGAAGCAGAGGTGACATAAGGTTAGAAGTGCAGGACTGAAAATGTATTTAAAGAAAATGGCGAATTCTAAGATTAATTTATAACACAGTTAAATTAAAATACAGAAAATAAGCCGAGCATTGTGGCAACTGCCTCCACCCCGTTTAAAGGGGACGCTCTATATATCTTCCATCCATTCATGGCGCCGCAGATCCGTAGGTTGGTATACTATATTGCCGTTTGTTTACTCGATATACCATGCATCCCCTGTATATTTGCATTTAGGCGTTCATTGAATCGTATGCGGACGCTCGGGGCACGAGACTTGTGAAGCGCGAAAGCTGTCTCCCGTTATTCATTCGTCGACGCTATAGGCAGCCGATCATTGGCTGAGGCGTAGCACACCATGAGGGTTAATACCCCGGGATGTTTACAGAACTTATTTTACCCTCATTCAATGGACGCTCTCGTTCAGGGGCAACGCGTGTGCAGCAAACTCGTGCAGCAGCCTCATTCAGCTCAACTTGCAGGGCGCGAATGCCAGGGACTTGAGGCCCAACACGCCGCAGCATGCACCCATAAGCGATGGCTTGTGTGGGTGGTTATCGGTCCGTGAATGAACCGCTTTCTTCCTTCCTTTTTTTCCTCTTTTCATCTCGGCCGCGTTGTTTTCCTGTTAAGTCTGCTCTAATGTTTTCCCTCGATGAGCTGCGCGGGCTCGTGCAGTGGCGATTTGAACGAGGTCTTCAGCTCCCTTCGTAAACGAGCTCTTTGTCTTGCGCCTCAGCGCGTGCTCATCGTCTGCGCTCTTGAACGGGTCAACGATCTTCACGGTGGACCAGGCCTGAGCAGCGCGAGTCAAAGGTCGGTGCCCTCTTTCTTCGACGGCTTCCGGAATCGTATAGCCGTATATGCACGTCTACACCTACACGTACCATCCCACGCAGGTGAGGAAACCGTGCGGTTGAAAACCTGATTTTAAGAAGTCCAGTCCGCAGTCCGTACAACGCACCTGCATAAGATCGAGAAAAAATTGACAGACGATTACGACAGTCGATAATGAGAAATTTGAGTGCAGCTCTTCACAGCCACCTGCCGCTGCCGGCAGGCGGCGTGCTGCGCTGCTGGCCACCCTCCAGGATTCTCCTGTGGCGGCCACCTTCCGGTCGTTCATTCCTTCGCTGACGCCGTGGCAGGTGGCGTTTCAGTCTGCTACTGCCTGCCACGGTTGTCAGGGGGCGTGTTACGTCAACAAGAGCTGTATGTGTCAGGGGGACGCGGAAGAAACGTTATTACCTACAGGTGATGTGTCTTGGTGGCCCATGAGCGAAGTGGCCATGCGACTTATCGGTAATTTGGGCGAAGACATGCGACCTAGCTGACATGTAACCTTGCTTTGTAATGACATCCTGCGGACGACGGCCACGATACGTCGGGGAGGTCTGGCAATAATGGCTGGCGCTGAATAGTATATTCAAGTGCACGGAAAATTCTCTTTACGAAAGCGCCTGTTATCTTCCTCTACAAAGCTCCTCCAATTCAGCCTACACCTCTTCTTACAGTGCCCTTGTGAGTGCCGTAGGAGCGGCATTGGTGCACCCGTGAGTGCACTCACAAGAGCAGGTGTAACGCCCCACGCCTCAAGGGCATCCAGTTCCTCACTTTCCCCACGGGAGCCAGCAAATAACGAACTGAGACGGACGTGTTGGTGAATTTACAACCAGTAGTTTAGCGTTGCCCTCTGTCTTGTTTTTCATTTGACCTCATTTTTCGCGCTGCTTGTTGACGGTTGCTGGTTTGGCAACCCTTGCCGATGAATAAAGTTTTTACTCCTGGTGGCTCTTTAGGGTCATGCCATCAAACATCCACACGAAAGCATTGCTCCCCACGGTTATGGCTGCGTAGACATTGGAGGTTTTTATGTGTCAAAAACCATAGCGACGATAAAGTCACCTTAAGAGTGGAATGTTATAGCATTAATTAGCTTTCACATTTGTCGCAGCTTCTGTTGCAGCTCCTGCGTGTGTTTGCGTCAGTTTCTTTGCAGGGGCCGTCAACAGCCATATTCAGGTGACTAGCTGCCGTAGCTGGTATACGCTATGTTGTGACAGCGTCGACATTAGCATATATCACATTTTTGTTTTATTTCAATTCTCTATATAGGTTGATTTCTAGAAATTAGGTTGCTCACAACCCGGTGGGTAGGCTGTGCTGACGTCACGAGGTTACGGAACCACTTTCAACCAATCAATAATTTAATTGCCGCCTACCACGAGGTCACGTTGATTGCGATCCGGTGGCCAGGTTGGCACCTGCCACGGTGGGAAGGCTGTGATGACGTAAAAAGTTCATGTCACCTTTCTAGACCAATCAAAGCAGGTTGTGATGATGATGATGTCTGAAGTTTACATCACCTCTCTCTCCAATCAGCCAATTTCGTGACAACGGAAATCGGCGGAGTTCTGGTGTGGCGGCAACTCTAGATCTATCGCGTTGATCATCATCATCATCGGCAGCAGCAGCCTGACTATGCTCATTGCAGGACAAAGGCTTCTCCCATATTTCTCCAATTAGCCCTTTCCTGTGCCAGCCGTGGCCACCCTATGCCTGCGAATTTCTTAATCTCATCCGCTCACCTAACCTTCTGCCGCCTCCTGCTACGCTTCCCTTCCCTTAGAATCGAGTCCGTTACCATTAGGGGCCAGCGGTTATCTTGCCTTTGCAGCACATGCCCTGTCCAAGCCCATTTCTTCCTCTTGATTTCGACTAGGATGACATTAACCAGCGCTTGTTCCCTTACCCACTCTTCCCTGTTTTTGTCTATTAACGTTACACCAGTCATTTTCGCTTTCCATAGCTCGCTGTGTTGTCCTTAAGTTAAGCTGAACCCTTTTCGTTAGCGTCCACGTTTCTGCCCCGTATACGTGAGTACCGGTAAGATACAGCTGTTATATACTTTTCTCTTGAGAGACATTCGTAAACTGTCATTCATGATCTGAGAGAATCTGCCAAATGCACTCCACCCCAATCTTATTCTGCCAGTTATTTCACTCTCGTGACTCGTATCTGCGGTCACCAACTGCCCTAATCACTTTAAGCACCTCGCTACCAGTCGTAAACTGCTGTTTGCTTCTGAGACTGTTGAACATTACTTTGGTTTTCTGCATATTAATTTTTAGACCCACAATACTGCTCTGCCTGTTCTTCTATTCTGTCTGTGGGGTTACACGCCTTCATGCTTTGGCGTTTCTTAATGGGATCTTTCATCTCCTGAGATAGCTTGCCTGTATCCTGTCGAACCACCCTACGCCTACTTCTGCTGGGCATTTCATAATGATAGTCTGTGTAAATATCGTGTTTATTGCTTGAACATTAAGGTCGTAGTCCTCATATTTTTATTTTTAGTTGGGAATACTGTCAATCTCTTTTTGTAATTTTTGCAGGAGTAGAGAAGAACATATGGTATACAAAACAGTTTCACTCACTAAGTTTTGGAGCTTAACAATAGGATGATACACGGGAAACTCATGTGGCTTAGACCAAGAAAGAATCAAGCCATTACACAAGAATGACACTTGCATATAAAGCTGAACATCTGTTCTGATAAGGTTCTAGTGTTCAACGTTGTCAGGTTCGGTTTCCAATGGCGGCCGTGTCCGGAGCCAGAGATTCTAAGCACACTCCACTGCGTCACAGGTCTGAGAAAGGCCACTGGGGACTGAGGGCCGAAGGTTAATTGGTCGGTTCATATAGGAGGTTGTGGCCAAGTACTACACCAGGGTGACCAAAGCCTGTTCTTGTGAGGGAGAGAGAGTTTTGAAAAAGCACAGTGTTTTATCTTGTTCACTGTCGGTTTCTGCCCTGTTCTGGATGTCTTTCGCGGACCAAATAGCCCGTATATTTCCAACTTAATGCCCAAGACGTCGCATCTTCATAGTGTCGGCGGGATTACTAGCTGCTGTTAGCACGCAGTGATCTACGCGATTGACGTCGTCGTTGCCGAGAATTTTGTTGCGCCCATGTCCGCTCTGGCGAGGGTGGTTATGCATAGCTGTTGAAGGCAATGCGTGCCGGGACCGCAACCAGGGTCTTATATACTCTGTCGCCTTAATGCCTTTCGCCCCACTGTAGCCTAGATAGAACACACGGGCCACTCGTTTCAGAGCTGCGAACGAGAGCTGAGCGAGCAAACGACCTAACGCGCATGTGTGCACATGCTACAGAAGCGCCTCGTGGACTCGTGTATACCTCCTCCCCAGAGTGCGCCTAGCCGTGACGGCAAAAGGACACCGACGTACGGCCAGGATGGGTCGGCTGGGCGCCTTCAGCCGCCTCCGCACCCTGGTGGTGGTGATTTGGGCTTCCTCGGAGATCTCGAGTGCAGATAAGCCCGAAGGCTGCAGCATGTCCAGATGATGAGATAATGCAAGAACCTGCACTCGAGTGCCTCCACGCGTACAGATATGACGTGCGCGGTCTTCGTTTTTAGGCGTCTGTGCATTGCGCCGACCTCCAGCTGTCATCTTCTACAGAAGGCGCCTGTACGTAAAAAATAGTCAGCTCCTTCATTAAAGGCGGCGGAAGTCCTGCCAGTCGTTCACTCGGATGCAGGCAACAGTTTTGAGCTGGTGTGGCTTAGTGGCAGCGTCGTCCTTTCGTGAATAGCAACTTTTCAAGAAATATTTATGTAATAGCCCTTTCTGGCCTTCGCCACATTGCTCGCAGTACTGCTTTGCACGCCTAGCGCTACCAAGCGCTCCCTGGGCGTCCTAATGGTTCGCTGGACTTACGTGTGTACCTGATAGTAGTCACAGTTTAGGTAGTATCATCAGGTCTACACAGCCGCCCAGTGAGCAATATAGAGATGCCCAGGATGGAATGATCTTTAGCAAAGCATCATTAGCCCGACCGATGATGTATGCATGCTTGGACTGACATCCGCACTTGCCGAGATGTCGAATATGTGCAGTGATGTTTGATTCAGCTTCCTTCGAATCGAAGATGCGATGAAAATCAACTTATTCCAGCATAAATTTATTGCTTCCCACACGAATGCTGTCAGCCTAGCGATTCTTCCTCCGCAAGGGCAACTATCCGTGCAATATGCTCCGAACAGCACTTCATTCCCGTCCCCTCCAGCTAAGCTCCATCACTGTTCGAATCACAGGCCTGCAGTACCGAAAGCGCATCACTGCACCTGATGCCTCGTCCCGGTAACGTGGAAATCGGTTGATGTTCGCTATCGACACGGACTAAAAAGTGGAGGATCTATTTTTCCTTCGGGACTCTGGCGGCGGAAAGGCGTGTATTTTTAAAGGAAAAAGCTCTGCTTTTGGACGTGAAAGTTTTTTTTTATTTGGGTTGGGTGCATGAAAACGGGCGCTCACACACTTCCCAAAAACGCATTCTTCCTACAAGAACTATAGTTATGCGTGTGAACCGTGGCCGCTAATAGGATGTTCGTATGGAGCCCTGCCATCGGGACTTTGATCAACAAACAAGCAAACTGTTCATCTCTTTTTTTTTTACGGCTGTGCTTTACAGCCAAGGCAAAAGGAATATTTTCCTTATGGCTGTGCAGCGGCGATGACCGATCTGGCGTCAATGCTGAGGCGAATACTGGGGAGGAGCAAGCGTGAACGGCCAGCGGGCTCTGACTGGCTAGTCAGCCGAGGCACTTCCGGCGAGGACCAAAATTTTTGGGGAACCCAAAACCGACTAATAAGCAGGCCGCCGACAAGAGCAAAACACTTCGCGCCATGGCAACGCTCGTCACTTGCCGCCGTTGCTTAGGTCTTCGCGCGAAATTTAGCGCATGCTGGAGCTCTGCCTATAAGCATCTATGTGTAGAGGCTATACAAGCCTCGAAAGCAGCCAGGCATGCCATGTGCGCTGTCCGAGTCGAAGAACAGAAGTGGGAGAAGACGGTGGCAGCGCCCAATATCCAAGTAACCTGGTCGATACATAGAAGCGAGCTACTTAGAAATATGAGGCGTTCTAGAATGAGCTACGTCTTTCCTGCAATGCATTTCATGTTTTCACCAATTTTTTCTTAACGAAGTATGAAAGTGATTTTGTATAAATTCGTACCCATGTCAAGACCAGGCCACACATTCCTGCGCCTTATTAAAAAGCAGCTGTGAGTGCACGCTGTACCTTGGTGTCTAAATGTATCGTCCTCATTTTTAGCTTACTCCAGTGTTCCAGTAGAGTCCTGATCGTGCAAAATGTGCAAGCCGTCGCTGCTGCTTCTCTTGTCTCCTTTTACCCTCAGAATTTGCTGAGCACACTGCACACGAGCCGAAGTACGTACTGCTGTTGCGACGGCACTCCAGCAAACATGAAGGAGCCAAGAGCCGCCTTGTGTCACACCGAGTGTGATGCCCAGTGGATCAACGCAACACATGTACGCTCCCTACAGTGGCGTCATGAGCAGCGCCCCCTTTTGCCCTCCGGTACCACAGGAGGAAGGGATCGCCGCAGTGTGTTTTTGCGGGGGTCTCGGCGTCATCCGAGGAAGTCACGGGTCCCTAGGTCGAGGCGGGCGACACTAATGCCCTCGAAACGTTCGGCGACGCCGCTTTGATGTGCGCCGCCGTGGCGTGCTCGCGACCCGGGGACCCAAACACCCGTGCCGGTTTGAGCGACCCACCGAAACCCTCCCCGCTTGCACAGGCTTCGCTCAGGCAGGGGTGGGAGGCTTCACTGTCTTGAGGACTGAGTTCAGCCCTCCCGCCTGGTGACACCTTCGAGAATTTTTATTTGTTTATTTACGAATAATGTTGGCCGTCAGGCCGTTAGAGGGGTGGAGCACAACAGCAAAGAATAACAAACAGCATTTGCAGATGCTATACTGGAATTCTTTTTTTTATTTTTGCGGGATAATTTAAGTTCTGCTTTTCTCCTTACTTATATCCAAGAAAAAAGCGGAGAAATAACTTCATAAAATTTCCTAATAAACAAAAAACAGTGATGAGTAACCTTTCCACCTGCATCTAATGTTCTTCTAAGACGCCGAAAAAATGAATCACATCTCATAAATTCAAAAGACGGACCCCCACAGAAGTTTCGAACACACTTTCAAAGCGCTGTATATAAACTCCAGCTCAGTGAATATTCTGCATAAAAGAACAAATTGTAGTGGATAGAAACATGTTACAGGCCTTCGGCCAGCCAAAAAAAAAAAAAATCAAGACGTCTTGGGGGAGAAAAGTCTAAGCGTAGAGCTGTACAATCGATACGGGGTCTAACCGATAAACCGCGCAATACTCACGAGCATCTAATGGCGCACGGAGATACGTTTGGCGGCGCACGCCAGGGTCAGGGATCTTCCAGAAATGCCATTGTCCAGCAATTACAGATGTCTGCGCCAATTCGCCCCATAGCGGCTGGAGGAGAGCCAACTGGGGCGTCGTATCGCCTTCATTATAGGGGTACCTAGTAGGTAAAAACTATCCCTGGGCGAGATTCCAACTGAAAATTGATTTTTAGGGAAAGGAATAGCCCAGTACCTGTCTCGCATCTCGGCGGACACCTGAACCGCGCCGTAAAGGAAGTGATAAAGGAGGGACTGAGAGAAGGAAGGGAGGAAGAGGTGCCATAGTGGAGGTCTCCGGAATAATTTCGACCACCTGGGGATCTTTAACGTGAACTGACATCGCACAGCACACTGGCGCCTTTTGCGTTCCGCCTCCATCGAAATGCGGTCGCCGGGGTGGGGTTCGAACCCGGGTACTCTGGCTCAGTGACGAGCGCCCTAACCACTGAGCCACCGCGGCGCGGGTAATAGCACCGGTGAAAAAAGAGCAGTTTTTTTATCCTGGTCCCTCAGACAATTCGGCCACCGCCTCAACCTTATCTCGAAACGTGCGTGCGCAGGAATCATCCAGATTTAGCATCAGTTATCTTCCAGTCGCCAGGTGCGCTGAAGTAGTTGAAACGGAGACTAGCCGGGGTTTAGCAAGGCATGTTTTGTTGCTTCCTTAGAGAGCAAAACACGTGCAGCGCGGCCAGGCCGAACGTGTTCCGCGTCGAACCTTTGTAGGCGACGCGTCATAGCAGCAATCTACTATGTGCATGAGCAAGCAGCCTCACATTGTAGCTCATGAAGGTTAAAAACGCTCTTGAGCACCAGCTTGTAAGCTTTCTTATAGTATCACCTTATCTAATCGATCTTATTTCCTCTACTTTGAACCTCCAGCTTAAGCACCTGCCAAGCTGCAAATAATGATAAACGCGTGGATGTACAAAATGCAGAGGCCGACCTTAGTCGCGCTTTAAAAAGTCATCGTCGCTATAACCGATTCAGCCTTACGAAAACATGGATTACATCATGGCTGCAACATTAGCGCAGAAAAAGTGGTAGGGTTCTAACGTAGTTAGACCGAGTAGTCGTGCGAAAGCATGTGTTCAGCCTTGTTGGCGCATGGTTTTACTTTCCTGAGTCGTCGGCACGTCTGGCACTGATACTAGTTAGATAGTAGTATTAGTTGATGAAGAAGACGGTGTGCAATGCACAGCGCAAGAGTTTGTTGCAGTTTACACCTCTTTGAGAAGAAGGTGGCTGGAGGAGCCCTTGCGGCCCCTTGGCCTTAGTTTAAGCAGCCCGCTCTTTCTATCATTTGGTGCCACCACATTTGGGTTCAGCCACAGATATGTTTGTACCGCTGTTCTAAATTTCCTTCTAGAATCTCACCGGCTGCCATGATAAGGGTTACAAAATTTTCTTTCCTCTCAATTATTACATTTCGACTTAATAATTCTGGTCCAGTCCCGCTCTTTATTATTATTATTATTATTATTATTATTATTATTATTATTATTATTATTATTATTATTATTATTATTAGTGGTAGTAGTAGTAGTAGTAGTAGTAGTAGTAGTAGTAGTAGTAGTAGTAGTAGTAATAGTAATTTTGAAATCGAAACTTTCATCCCTTTTCTCCTCATGAGGAAGAATCCACCGGTGTTGCTTTCCCGCATGCTTTTCATTTTAATTACCTGACTACAGGTGAATAGTCACCCGATTCTTGGCCGATTCCCCAGTGTGGGTATGTGCCATCTTTTGATAGGCTAACAACAACAACAACAACAACAACAACAACAACAACAACAACAACAACAACAACAACAACAACAACAACAACAACAACAACAACAACAACAACAACAACAACAACAACAACAACAACAACATAACACAAGGCGTGATCGACTGCGGTATGGTGGCTAGACACCATAACTGCGGCGATAGCATAATGCTCTCTTGCAGTGGCCAGCGAAGCCGATCTGTTCGCGCCGCCGCGAGTTTGAATCTCAATCTCCGCAATATTTATTTATTTATATATTTATTTATTTATTAACTTATGGTTTGGCCAGGGGCATCCTCAATACCAAGCTTCACACAAACTCGGTGAGTCGGTTAGACCTTGTGAAGTCATGCGTTCGCACTAAACCGCACGTACAGAAGACGAGAGACTACACGAGCGCTGTGTAGAAGAAATAGTTCATCAGCACATGAAGTTTGGTTACTTTAGAAAGGATGATTATAGATGGAGAATTTCCAGAAATATTGAACGCTGGAAAAAGACGAGGTAAAAATAAGTTTTTTTCCGAAAGTAATGGGAACACTGGGATATACTTAAAACGTGAATATTCAGATGGCGTATTGGCACGCACTCCTGCTGTTTCACACTGAAAATACTTTTTCATGGATTGTAGTTTACGCACTCTTGCCTGGTGCTTTGGCTTCCCGATGTCGGCCACTTGTTGGCATGAGATACCGGTGGTGGATAATTTTGTCTGCGCTCGGTGCCATGGAGAGGCAAATACTATGCATGCGAAGCAGCACTGAATGGTGCAAAAAGTGGCCACCAGAGGGTTATCTGTTCAGTATCTAGACGGCGGTGTTTAAGGATCCCGTCTAGCTGCAGTCTGTACAGACGCCAATCTAGTGATGATGTGAGATTCGGGAGCATGGCGTCCAATTCAAGCTGACTGCGCCAAGAAAAAAAGGAAGCTGATATACAAGGCGATCGGCGAACACTTTGAAAATGTCTTGGAACCTAATTTAACAGGTGCACGCATATACATGTGGAGTGTGTTGCTTCTTTTATATCGTGCCGCTCTTGTTCGCTCTTGTAACGCGAATTCTTGAAATGCGAGTGCTTACTAATAATGGCCTTTACCACGCACACAAATTCCTGCGAATAATAAAAACCGAAAAGTCCGCCCCCAAGTTTCGAGCAATGTGTATATATTCTCATGGTATATAAATGCAATTGTGACTTCTCATCTTCCTCCTCTCTTTCGATGACGCCACGAGGCAGGCTGATTACACTGCCGGTTGTCCCGGATTACGTCCCCTAAGCATCTAGTAAAAATAGTTCACTGCTGCCGTTCGGTTCTCTGCGTAAGCCGCATTTTGCGAGGATTAATTTGCACGGAAGCGGCTAAGCAATGTGCCACTGCCCTGCTGTGGCGGGTGCTGCCACGAGTGGGGCTTGTGTGACCCGGGTTGCTCTTCCCGAACAACCTCTCTCGACCAATCATTAATTTAACTGCCACCTGCCACGGTGAGCAAGTTATGATGATGCCCCAAGATCATGTGACCTAGGTGGTCCACCTGCCTCTAGGTTGCTTGTCTGGGGCATTTTCGTGGATTTTTCACCCACGGTCAAGACGCCGACAACTACACCGCGAGGTCCTTAACGCTATAACGCTATCGCGTTAAGAACGCAAGAAACATTCCACATGTTTATACCAACAGTTCCTAAACACACCGAGTGGCATCGGTACTTCTCACCACCGATGCTGTCTCTACAAATCTCGTGTGCACAGCGCTAATTGTCCACTGGATTTTTTCTGTCCCATTCCCTGGCCTCAGCAATGATGGAGCCAGAGACAGAATTTCCTCTTTTTAATTGAGACAGCATGTCCTTTAGAATAAAGTGGCGTTTTACGTATACAGACAAACACCGTGTTTAGAAACATAGGGGTGCTCGCAGATGTCTGAGGCAGCTAGGGGTATCGTCTGTGCCGTCGTCTGCTACAGTGCGCGTTTCGCTTTCATTGCTTACCATTGCGTTTGAGAATGCTTTTTTCATGAAAAGCTGTCTAGGCTGCCGAGGCTGTATTAGTGAGCAAATGCAGCACAAGCGGCAGCACGTCTGGCTGCACGAGAAGCTTGCGCGATTCAGTGAAGCACCCATCATACATACCCCCTGCGGTGGCTCAGTGGTTAAGGCGTTCGGCTACTGATCCGGAGTTTCCGCGTTCGAACCCGACCGCGGCGGCTGCGTTTCGATGTAGGCGAAACGCTAAGGCGTCCGTATGCTGTGCGATGTCAGTGCACGATAAAGATCCCCAGGTGCTCGAAATTATTCCGGAGCCATCCACTACGTCACTTCTTTCTTCCTTTCTTCTCTCAGTCCCTCCTTTATCGCTTCACTGATCCGGAGTTCCGGGTTCGAACCCGACCTCGGCGGCTGCGCTTTTATGGAGGAAAAACGCTAAGGCGCCCGTGTGCTGTACGATGTCAGTGCACGTTAAAGATCCCCAGGTGGTTGAAATTCATCCGGAGCCCTCCACTACGGCACCTCTTTCTTCCTTTCTTCTTACACCCCCTCCTTTATACCTTCACTTAATTACGGCGCGGTTCAGGTGTCCAACGATATATGAGACAGATACTACGCCATTTCCTTTCCCCCCAAACCAATTATTATTATTATTAATATTATTATTATTATTATTATTATTATTATTATTATTATTATTACGGCGCGGTTCAGATGCCTGCCGATATGTGAGACAGATACTGCGTCATTTCCTTTCCCCAAAAACCAAAAATCAAAAACCAAAAACACACCCTTCAACCCTTCAGACAGAGCGCCTGTTGGCGGTACGTCTGCAGCATCATAACACACATATATCGTGACATTTAAAAAAAATACCATCTTCGAAGCGTCGTTGCACACCTTTCTTCAAAGTACTCGCCAGGTGTTAACGAACAGCCGCCTACATCGGTATACCCAGTGAAAGGAAAAAAAGTTTCGGAACGCTTTGTCTACATGTATTTATATATGGGCAGCACTAACGCTCAGCACCCCCAGTACCCACCACGTTTCGCGGTGTTTTAAAAATGCATCGCCTTTGAAATTACGTTTTATACTTTCCCATTCTGCTTTCGGATGTAGCCTAGCACAGTTTGAAGGCTATCCCGTTCCTTCTGGCTGAAATTGAGGGCCAATTTTTCGTGGCGTGGCGGTCACTTAGTCCCCAACAAACATGACCGACGGTACAGGATAGAGTGATCTTTCGGCTAGCTAAGCTCATGTATTCGTTACAGCCTTATTCCGGAAATAAACCGTGTTATAGCAGTTTATTCGTTGTAGGTAAAGCCTGAAATGGTCCCTTTCAAATCGCGTTAGGCTGCATTCTGCTTTTCTTCACGAAGGTGCGATGTCATATAGGCGCAGCATGATGTCAGAAAACTTAATCGAAAGCTTCTGTTTATAGATCTTCCTATGAGGCATCACTGTAACTATTGCCCCCTCCCGTACGCCGGCGACAGCAGTACAACCCCATCACGCTTACGTCGCATATCGGTGTTGGTCTACATGTATACACGCCGGAAACAAGATCTGATTGCCAGCTATCAGCACTGACGTCACAGGCGGCCGCTGCCAATGATGAACGGGCACTAGAACGAATTAGAGAGTAAATCGTCACAAAACACGGCCTCTCCCTTACAAGATCTTCTTTAGACAGTCTATCGCTTGTCCATAGACTTCTGTCTATAAAGTCTATAGACCCTCTATAGACGAACCCTTGAGATCAGACTATAAGCAATACAAATTCGATAGATAGTCTATAGACTATCTACAGATTTAGTCTATAGACTCTCTATAGAGGAACCCTAGAGAACAGTTTATAGGCAATACAAATCCGATAGACAGTCAAGAGACAATCTAACGATTTTTGGCCATGCGCTTTTAATAGACTTGCGTCTATATACAGTCTATAGACTATGAGTAGACAAAAAGAAATAGCTATAAGAAGGCAATAGTGTCAATAAGAACACTATAGACCATTTCTATAAGGGCCGAATCCGTCGTTCGTCGCTCCCAAAGCGCGACAGGCTGCCAAGAAGGGGCGGAAGACCAAAGGTTCTCCTGCCCTCGAAACCGGCAACGCCGAGCCAAGAGCGTAGTTTCTCGGCAGCAACGTCCTTTGTGCTGCCGCGGAGATGGGCGGAGATGATGAGCACCGCGCGTGAGCTGCCATCGCCGTCGAAGCGCATCGCCCGGCGTCTCACAGGCACACCACCCCGTCAGGAGAGCGCCGCGTTTCAGAGACGGCGGCGTCCCCTCCGACCAGATGTCGAGGCCGCATGACACTGTTACACGGGCTGTCGCCGAACCGCTGTTCTCCTGTACCTCGCCGTAGTTTTGCTGTTAAGTACACCCTTACAAAAATTTCTTTAGACAGTCTGTAGACTCTCCATAGACTTCTGTCTATAAAGTCCATAGACTATCTATAGACAAGCCCTGGAGAACAGGCTATAGGCAATACAAATCGTATAGACAGTCTAAGACAATCTATAGATTTATGGCATACACTTTTAGTAGACTTTTGTCTATAGACAGTCTATAAAATATGAATAGACAAAAAGAATATCTATATGAAGGCAATAGAGTCAATAAAAGTCTATAGACTGTCTATAGACTGTCTATAGACCATTTTGTAAAGGCAGGGGCCGATTTAAGGGGTGCATTGGGGCGGTGGAGGAGGTCGCCTGCCATCGCAAGGCAACTACGCTGAAGCTCATTTTCTCGACCAAATAAAAAGTCGAAGGAATATATGCTTCAAATCGCCCTTCCCCCTCCCTCCCCCACTCCCGAGACCGCCACCTCCAAGAGCGATCCTTAAATCCGCCCCTGTGTAAGTACCGAGGAGATTCGCTTAAACGGTTGATATATAGTATACATTCTTTTCACTGTCTGTAGGCAGTGCCCTCAGGCCATATGTCGACCTTGGGACCCGTGCTATCGCGGAACCTCTGTCCGTCAGTTTATTTCCGCGCAGTCATTTTGCCCTAACCATTACACGAACCTTTCTTTAGACGGCCCATGGACAGTCCAAAGAATTTGTATCTATAAAGCCTGAATACGTTTGGTAGGCAGGTCTTATAGAATATCCTGGAGCTGTGCACTCTGCCCGGAAGTCGAAGAGATGGTTACGTGACGCTGTTACACGGGCTGTAGCGGAACCCGCTGTGCGTCAGTTCCGCGCAGACGATTTTGCTGCAGTCATTTCCCGAAACGGTCCAAAACCGTTTATTGTGCAGTCGCTCACGTGGTATATAAAAAAAACATGTTCGCTGTTCACCATTTCGAATTGCCATTCTGCTCTCATCTTCAGTTTACGGCTAAACTAAATGTTTTAGACGAAAGCGCTACTCTCATACTTAAGGACTATCTGCAGAAGAATCGAGATTTACAACTGGCATTTCACTGAGGCTGAGAATTGTGTGGTGGGGAGCAACCGTATGCACTGACCCCCCAACCCCATCGAAGCACCTACATCAGGACCTCAATGAAGCAAGCCCAGTTGGCATGACTTCGACATAAATTCCCAGGAGTGGGCAGTCCCCCACCCACTGTACAGATAACGTATAACGATTGGCAGCAACTGAATGCGATATTTTACGGTAACCACGTACAGGGTCGATCGCACTTAGCGGGAACACTGTGCTCTGCGGTCCGCGCAGCGCCATCTGCAGGCGCATCTCGCCGCTGGCACACTTTCAGATTCTCTGGACGTGGTCACACTGTATGGTCATGCTGTAAATGCGAAGAGCCCTAGCATCTAACGCTGCGCTAGTGGCAAAGCCGCGGGCCCATGCGTTCTCGTTAAGTGTGATAACGACCCCATGACGTGAATGCCGTCAGCTGCGGAGAAAGCCCAGCTTGCAGCGAGCCCTCAAAAAGGGTACAGTTATGATTGTATACACTGCTGCTAAGCCGACTGCAGAGGTGGCCATGGTACCCATTTGATTCAAGGTGACCTTGGTCGCTATCAAGCTGATATCGCGGGCAGAGGCATCGCGCAGGGGCGTACAGGTGTACGCACTACGCAGGCCGTACACGCGGGGCAAGCCGCATGTACACATCCGCGTAGCGTCGATTAGTGAACTTCGCCAAGTGCGCGCGACATCCATGAGAACACGCAGGCTTGCAAGCATGGCAAGTCCGTACTCTGCCGGGGCCAACTTCAGCTCCCCTGCAGACACAATTTTTCACGCCGCTGACATGCAGCGTACTTTGAGCCCTTGCCAGCTACTGCCAGCGAAGAGTTATTGCTCGCGACTGAAGTGTTTCCATCATTTTCACGACAGCCGACTACTGGTGAAAACGAGCGAATGCTTGGCTTACCAGCCAAGAGTAGCTCAAAATAAAAAAAGTGTAGAGTCTACAAAAAAGTATCATTTGCGCAATGACCAGTGTTTACGGCGCAGATACCCACCCTTTAGCTAAAGGGGTGAGTAATAATAATGATATAAATGGCTGGCTGTTTAGCATTGCTAGTCACGAAATATTGTGCGAAGACGCAGTTTTTTGCAGGTAGACAGCACCGCCACGCACCTGAAAGCGTGATTGGGGCTTTCACTGACCCAGGGAGCTAGATATGCGCATCTTCAACTTTTCCAATGTCAGTGCCAATGTACTCTGAATGCATATGCCCCAGTGCCGCGTTTCTGCAGAAATGTTGTCAACGTCAACGCGTATTGCTCTATAGTGCCTCGCTTCTGCCACAGCGTTGTTCATGCCACCACATGCAGCGCGCATCTCTCTGTCAGTATACCGCCACGTAGCTCAAAGCGCGCATATTAGTTTGATTGTAGTATTAGTTGATGAAGAAGACGATGCGCGATGTACATCGCGAGAGTGTGTCGCAGTCGCGCTAGTTGTGTGCTGCAGTTGCAGTCGTGTGTTGCAGCCGACCCTAGTCGCGCTTTCAAGTCTTCGTCGCTATAACCGATTCAGCATCCCGAATACGTGGGTTACACCATGGCTTCAACACTGAGGGAAAAAAAGAAGTAGGGTTTTAACGTCGTTGAAGCCGAGTATAGACGTGGTGGGTGGTGGTGAAAACATTTATTACGGATGAATAGGAGGTATGTTTGGATCAGAAAGCATGTGTTCAGCCTGGTTGGCTCATGGTTTTACTCTGTTGGGACGTCAGTACGTCTAGCGACCTTGTTAGTTCGACAGTAGTATTAGTTGATAATGACAACGACGTGCAATGCACAGCGCCGGTGTGTGTTGCAGTTTAAGACAAGGCGTGTTCGGCTGTAGCCTAGCGCCCTGACGCAGTGGCCAGTGAAGCTGATCTGTTCGCGCCGCCGCGGGTTCGATCCCCCGGCGCGGACATTTATTTGATTTATTTTATACGTTTATTTCACTTGGCACAAAGCCACAAACATCGCAAGATCTTTCGGGGGTTTAACCCGTCGGAATCGTGCTTTCGCTCTTATGATCTTTATTCGACCATCATGTCGTACATGTTGACAGGGGCCCGGAGTAAAAGCGGCCTATTTACAGCTTGACAAAGCCCAGGACCCCCTATATTTTGGCCATATCACAGGAGGTCGAACAACATTGTAATTTACAATGAAAAAAAAAGAAAAAGACAACACAAGTAAGCATAAAATATCACTTAAAGTTGAAACTATACACTATCACAAAAAACCACAACACTCATACAGCAAAGCCAGTCACTGACATCTTTTGGATCAAAGGACGGGTGAGGAAAGAGAAAACGCAAAACCAATAACACTTATGCAAAAATTACGCGCTTAAGAAAACTAAAAGTAAGAGATAAAGCAAGAAAGGTTATGTGTGCGAGAGATAAACTTCCGCTTAACTTTTATATGAGACATCCTCTAGATTAATATTTTGTTCTTGAAGTTGATTGGGTATTCGTTGTAGGCTATTTTCTAACGTGTGTAGACCATAGGCAGTTCGATACGTTTTTATTTCCCATATATTCCAGCTTCCTTGTTGCTTATATCGTTTTTTTTAAATCTGGTTAATGTTTGAACAAAAGACGTGCGATTATAGATTATAGAATAACCAGATGTATAGAGAGCATCAGATTGCTATTCACTGTTCGATCTATTCTTCGTTCGTGATTAGCTCAACCGACGCCACGCGCCGCTAGTGCCATGGGATCTACAATATACGACTTTGCATCTGTATTAATGGGAAAAAAATTCGACATAAATCAGCTGTTATAACTTGCCGACCCTTGCCGACTCCGGATTCAGTGGCTAACTTGCCGCAGAGGAAAATTTTGATGTCACAACACGTGTCGGGAGATTTTAACGACATGCACGCGGACTCGAGAAATTCTGGAATGTTTTTCTTTAGCTTTAACCCCTTTTAACTTTTCTATGAAAATACACTTAGTGGTACTTTCAGCTGAATGTGAACTTGCATTAATGACCACGAAACGACCTCTTCCCCCCCCCCCCCCCCCCCCAACCCAGAAAAAAAAGTGGTAGGGATTTAACGCAGCTAAACGGAGTAGGTGTGCGAAAGCATGTGCTTATATATATAGTCTGGTTGGCCCATGGCTTTGTTTTTTTGCTGGGTCGTCGGCACGTCTGGCGACGGTATTTAAGCTCTGATCGAAGTTAAGCTGGTTCCATCTGTTCGCGCCCTGATCAGTTCGCGCCGCCGCGGGTTCGAAACCCAGTCGTGGGAGTATTTATTTATTTCTGCATGGACTGTTGCTATGCTAGACGTTGTCAAGGTCACCGTCATGGTCAAGCATCACACAAACTCGGTGAGCCGGTTAGACCTCGTGAAGCGGTGCTTCGCACTAAAAATCAGTGATGAATACCCCGCTGACTATTTACTTTGCCCGTTCATATAGATGACAAAAGCTGTATACAGGCTATAATAAGCTATAATAATAATGCATTGTCTTTCCAGTTTGCCGCAGAAGACATTGCATAATTATTCAGAGCAATGTAAAAAGCGCACCGTTTTCTTGAGAGCATCGCTTTCCATTTTATCTCCATTGCATAGACAAGCGAAAGAACTCCGCACCCATATAAAAATAATAAAAATATAAAAGCGAAAGAAAAGAGAAAACGGGAAGGAAAGGTGACGAAGAGTCAACGTCGCAGCCACCATTGACTTCACGGGCTTCTCCGCCAGTTCAACAAAAGCCACAAACCGGGACGAAGCTCTGCAGCTTCCACATCGGAACCAAAGCAAGTTCTGATGCCGTTGCTTTCGCGCCATGTTGTATATGTAGTGCGCCTTGTCAGTAGCACTTTTAGATAGCCATTTCTTTAGCGTCCTTACTCTATATATGGCAGTCACAGATTCACAGTTCGGCCGATTATATACTGTCGCATACAAGAATACAACGACATTACAAGCAAAGCCGTGGAGGCAAGCATGAGTTGACTAAGGTTGAAGACACAGTGCCCTTATTGTCTCGCATCACTCTCCATCCCCCCCCCCCCCCCCCCTAGCTTACTGGTATTACGGCGCGAACGCGCCATCAACAAGGAAATGTAACGACGTGCCTAAATAGACGGAGGCGTTGACGACAGAGGGCAGCACATGCGGACACATTGTCTTTGCCCCGTATACATAATACCGCGCCGAAAAGTAATAGCACGCTAAATAGCCACCACCATCAACACAAGCGATGTGTCTCATCCACCGCAAGGCAGAGGCGACCGCAGCAACAACTGCTTCTGCTGCTGAAGCCAGCTACTGTTCCAAGCTCTTCGGAAGGGCACAAGCTGAGCGTCAAAGCCTCCATCACACAGAAAGCGCGCACTCTTCCCAGCGCGGGAACAAGGCGCCGCTATCTGACTCAAAGGAGCTCGACCGAGCCGCGCGCCACGGCATCGGGAACACAGAGGAGTGCCGTTCAATCTGTCCCCGCCGCGAAGCTCTGTTTCTTCCGTCTTCCCACCCATGCGTTTATACCGTACGCACGCACAGACAGACGCACGACATCGGCTCGCTGCCACCGCGCCGGTATCTCAACATCTCTCTCGCGTACACGCCCACGGGCCCCTTGTTTGCGGCGCTCTCTCTCGGGCTCGTTGTAACGCCTGCTCGACGTCGAATAGAGGCCGGCCAGTGTCTTTGGCTGTCGGAAGACGCATATACGAACACACGTGATGAGACACGCGCCTCTATACTGTCGCTAAACGCGCTCACTGAACACCTTATTGACGAGGCAGGGAGGCGGGGAAGAGCGCTCGAGGTATTGTCCGAGTGATTGCAGTTGACGATAATTGCAACTCGAAGTGGACCGAGAATTTGTTGAAATAATGCGGACTTTCAATGCACGGTAGTCTTTTGTATACACTTGATATTGAAGGTACACCTATAAGCGTCTGTTCGAGTAATCCGGCAATTCGGATTAAGCGCCTTCGAAATAACGAGTCATGTTTATTTATTTGAGGTGATGGTAGTGATTCTGATGGTGATACCTCAATGGTCCTCCTGGCGAGGGCATTACAAGAATGATGGGCCGATAACCAGGTAAAGGATATTTGAAAATGGATCGATTTGATGGTTGTCTTGAAACTAATCGGTCTCGTATGGAGGAGGATGCCCATTGTGGGAAGATTATTCCAGTCTGCGGATGTTATGACAAAAAAAAAAAACAGCGGGAAGGCGGGTTGTGTTGCGGGCTCGAATCAAGGTAGGTAGACGGCACTGTGATGGTCTGTACGCGTTGCAAAACGATGGATGGATTGAATAATTAAGGAAGCTACATTATGGGAGATATAGTTCGAATGAGACATAGTCTTGTGATTTTAGGATTCCGAAGCTTGCGTAAGTCTGGTGTATGCGTAAGGTTACTAGCACTGGTAGAGTGGCAGTAATGTGGATGCCTATCTGCCAGTGCCAGTCAGTCATAGCTCGCCGATAAAACTCACCGCCTATAGCATTTTGCTGCCGAGCCGGAGTTCAAGGGTTCACTTTCAAGCCGCGTGGTATAGGCTCCTTTAGGTGAAGGCGCAATGAAAAAACATTTTCTTTAATGTTCTTTTGGTGAATTTTAAAGAACCGCAGATGGTCGAATATATCTTATACAAAACGTTGATCGGACAAGTGAAATTTATTGCATTTATAAGCTTGCTTTCCTTCTTTCTTGAATTTTTTTTTCGGTTGGAATGACACGCTTTACGCAGCTAACATATGCATGGACACTGAATGGCTTTTGAAAGGGGGCATGTTATGGCTTCAGTTATCGAGTGTGCCGTTCGTGCTCGATGGAAAATTCTAATAGTCGTGGGTATTTCGTACAGACTGCGTCATGTGATAACCGTGGCGCAGAAGCGGGCGGGGCCTCTTGGCCGTGCAGTCGGCCGTACAGTACGTAGTGGCGACAAGCGATCGGTAACTAAGTTAAAGGCGGTATTAGATGTTATGCTGCATGATATTTTCCGCCAAGCCAGGAGTACGAAAAAATACGAAAAGCTGTTTTCAAAAGATACGGCAGCACCCGACAGCTGCCGCGACATTACTCCTTAGCAGGCGACGAATTTTCCGGCGTCGCAGATGCTCATGCCTTCCGTCGATGCCTTCCAGTAATCGTTGTTGGCGCCGTATTCCGAGTCTCTTGATTCTCAACTGGGACGTCCCACACGGCAATCGACAAGCCGACTCCGAATAACCCGAGGAAAAGACAAACACGCTAATCGCGATTCGCTCGCCTGTGCCGCGGTTGCTGCACAGCGCATTATAAGCGAAGCCGTTTAACTGGTTTGCCTCCCATATGTCTTCCCTGAACTTGCACGCACTAGAGCCGTACTACCGCGTCAGAGGATGTCTGACACCAAGTAGAAAGGAACGGGGGGGGGGGGGGGGGGGGATGTAATACGATGGTAAGAGGAACGGAGGGCGTCGAGCATGTAAGTTTCGCACGTGGGACGTCCCATAGGCGGAGCGAGCACCCGCGAGGGGCTCCCTCGCCAACGAACCAGACCCTCACCTCGCCGCCCAGACGACGAAGGGCGGTACGCTGCCACGTGATGCCCTTGCACACAAGCCTAGCGACTAAGCGAACGGCGACTCCGCCTCCTCGCGAGCGCCGTCACCACGCCACTTCCCCCCCCCCCCCCCCCAATCTACTACCACCCCGAACACACACACACACGAGCGCACGCGACGAGAATAGCAGCGAGGACGGACGTCTCGGCATGCAGCAACTAGCTGCCCCGCGCGCCAGCGACGTACACCCGCCGCTCGAGCGTCGGCGGTGGTGAGGACCGTGCCAAGGAGGCCGCCGTCGCGGACTTGGATACCCATATCGAGAGGGAGTCGCGCGCGCCAGGAGTGAAGCCGGAGGGCAGCACCCCCCTCCTTTCTCTTCAGTTTCCCCTCACCCTCCCTCGTTTCGGCAGGCCGTTTGCGGCTGGTGCTCGATCGGCCGCTTAACTCGCCCCGACAGCTGCTGCCTGGAGGCGGCGGCCCTCTGCGGCAACAACTCGAGGTGCCCTGCCCGGCGCCCCCCCCCCCCCCCCCCCCCCGGTCCGTCCGACGTCGGCTTCACTCTCCTCCATCTTCCACCCGCCGCCACGGGCCAGACGAGACAGCACGCTTCTCGCCGACGCAGCCAGTGCTCGCTAGCACCATCCCTGCCACTGCCGTGGCGTCCGCAACCGTAATTTTGGAGAGATGCTTACCAGGACCCACCGGAACACGCCTTAGACCTGTTGCGCCTTGTGGTCAAGATAACCACCCGTCGGATACGTGGAGAGCATTCCGTGGACAAGGAAGAGCTGATCCTCGTCCACTCGTTGTGTCGACGGCCTAGACAGTATACGTGCCACGCATCGACGCAACTGTGCTGTTTCTGCTCGTGTCCCCTGTCGCGAGTGTCGTATTCGCAGGGAACAGTACACGTCTTCACGGTGGCAGAGCCTTGACCAACGCTGCAGTTTTTTGTGCGTGTGCGTTGTGGTGGATTTTGTGTGACCTTGTGCGCAACTAGCCGAAGCTTGGATACAGCGTCTTACACGCACGCGTCCGGTGACAGGAACTTTACGTGAGTCCCAGCTCCCTCGCTGTAACTTCTCAGCGAGCGAAGTGGAAGTGCACGTGGAAGATCTTTCTTGTGTATCTCGCGACTTAAGTGATATTCGCTCGTTGATCTCTTATCTTTTGCCGGAAGCAACGGACCTTATTACGTGTATCTAGCATTTCCCCTTTTGGCGGTAGCGTACATCTGAGGGCCACATTCATAAGGGCCGTCGCCTTGTTTGCTATACAGTTGAGGATCAAGCAGCAAAAGCTGTTCCGGTGTGCCGAAAGGCGAAACTGCTTAGACTTTATGCCCTTTGAGAAAGCGTGGGGACATCTGCAACGCGAACGAGCACTCCTAGTAGGACGGAAGCTTCAATTCTGTACTCCTCTAAGACGTACTACCTCACGGAACTGTTTACGCGCAAAGAGTGCCGTTAGTGTATATGTAAAGTGCAGCGAATGTTGAACACCAGGTTAAATACCTCGGCGAACTTGATCTTGTCACTTTCTATTCGCACCTTACCCGAGGTACTCGATCACCGCTGCAAAGACAGTGTTGATTGTAGCATTGCTCGCTCTGCTAGCATTGGTACGTCAGTTCGCTTGATAGAAAACAAATAGAGATTCAGAAGCTAAGCCTTGTACTCACGCCGCCTAAGTTATAAGCGGAAAAGAAACACGGGGTACCTGATCGTAGCGTAGGCTATCCACGTGTGACCGTGACACTCCGCTGAAAGCATAAGAGCCATCAATCAACTCGCCGCATGAAACAGTGCGCCCTTTTGTTCACTTTACTTGGCACTGAAGGCCCCTTGTGTCCCCCGCGGCTGACATCGACGACAAAGGACCGCGGCTGTCTGGTCCTCTCCGATTTACTTTCCGACACTTCTGTGTCACCGGGTTCCGCTTGACTGCGACGGCCGTCTGGCAATTTCAAGCATGCTCAGCGCTTGACACCTCTCAGTGCCAGTTTTATCTCTGAGTCTATCTTTTCCGTGTTTCGCTCTCTTCAGAACATGAGAGACATTCTTGTAGTTCTGGACATTACTGTGAGGAGGAATCAGCAAGGAAATTTCGGAAGCTTGGCCAAAGTGCTGGTGCTTTATTCTTAGCGTAAACTGCTAAGATTTTAACCACCGTAATTTACACATCCTTTATATCTGTGGGGTTGAAAACATCACGCGCCCTTGGCTCGGTAACGGCTTCCGTGCAAAGGCATTTTCTGAACGCTTTATTTTATTATTTCGTGCTCACCACCGGCTTGAAGAATTGGTGATCACCCTGAAGTGGCCGTCATCCGCAGCATCTTAGAAGGTTCATAGGTTCACATTATTGGGAGCATACGGAGATTACCTACCGTATATCTTATTAGGAAACACAGATTGTGTATCGAAGCTCAGTGGAGCGTCTAGCAGTGCCTTCGCTCGCGCGGAAAAACAAAGCCATGCCATCGACACCGAGGCGAGGAAGCGGCTTTTCCGAAGAGACCTTCTTTCCTAAGAAGGTCATCGAGCTGGTTACCATGGAACCAAGTTCCAGTCGGCGTAACCGCCACGGGCACCACCACAACAGTCACCACCACGGACCGCAGGCGTCATCTTCTGTGGCCGGGGGTGCAGCCACGGCTGGGCAAAGAGTGTTCGATGACGAGGACAGTTGCTCCGGTGACAGCTCCGAGGGTCTGTCCATGGACCCGCTGGATGACAACCCGGGCATCCAGGCCGCCGTGAGCAAAGTGCTTCAGAGTTATGACTGGTCCCTCGTAGCCAAGACGACTCGACAGACGACTTCGGAAAAGAAGAGGCAGCACGTCAAGCGGCCCATGAACGCGTTCATGGTGTGGGCTCAAGCCGCCCGCCGCAAACTGGCCGACCAGTACCCGCACCTCCACAACGCAGAGCTCAGCAAGACCTTGGGCAAGCTCTGGAGGTAAGTGCTTTTTACTTAAGCGAATCAAGCAGGTCTCAATGGAACCACTAAAATGACAGCGACAAACAAGGACTAATACATACAAAAATATCATGGTAAATGTACTTTCAATCTAAATATCTATATGTATAATTTGAAGGGAAGTTACGGAAGACCACGAGCGTAAGAATTTGGTCGTTAAAGTGAGAAGGTAAAGCTCTCAGTGAACAGAAAATTTTGCTGTCCTCCGAGTTATGCAAGCCTTTATGGAGTTAGGGATAGTATACATCAGCTCTTGACACAGGTTCCACTTATTAGAACCTGCTGAAACGCATCCACATTTTCTGACACATAATAACGCGTTTTATTTTGGGAAAAACCAGTACTATTACTAGGCTTTAACAAATTTCTTACAAACTTTTCTTCGTACTGGATATTTAGCGTACTCAACGTTCAAAGGCTTTAAAAGCGCGTTCTTCTGGCACCTATAGACGTCATTGCATGAATAAGCAATCGCGTGAACTTATGTGTTGTTTTGCCCCGAGATGTGTATACCGTACTACCCCGTGGTAAACGGCTCGCCGCTGCTATCGTAGTATGCCGTATACCGAAACTTCTCCGTGCACCTACTGTTCAATGCGAATGCTAGACCTATCAAAAACGAGCTCCCTAGGCGTCGCCGTATTCTTCGCTGCAGCTATTCTGCGGATCTGGCGCAAGCACGGTAGGAGTGGTTACGCAGGCTTCCTGCACCTGTTCCCAATAGTCCAAAGAGTAGGTGTATGCACACCTGCGTGTACAAGACAGAAAGGTCTCTATACCAGGTGGTCGTGGAGTTGATCCTCTCGCGGTTGTATCACGTGGTCACTGTTGTCTACGAGGGCTAAATGAAAATATGTGTTCTTGTGAAGGGCTGCGGTGCTGCCTCCTATGTCTGGAATGTTCGGCGGTTTTTTGCTACTATAATTACCGGAGGCACTCTTTGACATCGTTGTGTTTTTACTTTTGTTGCGCTGTTCTCCTAAACGGCCGCTGAACAAGGTTGAACAGAAAGCTAAACAGGATAAGCTGAACAAACGACCCACTTCATGACCGGTGCTTGTCGAGGGCATTGGCAATACACTTTGCATTTTGCGGGTAGGTGGTGGTAACGACTATATTTTGAAGCAAAAATGTAAGAAGGTCCCCAAGGGTGGGTTTCTCTTCTTCCAAAAGTCCATGTACCTGAGCTTCACGGAGAGCTCTATCCCACTGGCCACGTCTGGCCAGCTGGTTGAGCAACTCGCAGAGCGGCCTCGCATGAGGAAGATGGGTTGGATATGGGAGGAAGTGCCAATGGTTGAGGGAATTCGCACATGCATTGTGGCCGCCCCACATGTTGAGCATAGTGTGAGGGTCAAGATAGGGTGGTAATGATGAAGGGGACAGAGTGGGACGCAGCATTTTGTCTGCAGTTGCCTCCAGACCGCACCGTATTTTGAATCTAGTGTATACGGTGAGGTGGTGGGAGAGTGAAGCGGCTGTTTTTGTCATGAGCAGTGATTTGGTGATATGTGAGTAGAGCCCGCAAAGTTTTGTGCGTGGGTTTAGGTGTCCGATCTTGCGGGGCCTGGAGGGATATTTCTCGGGCCAGGACATGAACGCGCTGATTACAGGGGATCGAACCATGCCCAGAAACCCACGTGAGGATTATCTCTAGGGTAAGCGTGCGAGAATGCGTCGGGCGGTTGGTGTGATGCTGATATTGACGGCACGAAGCTTGGGAGTCGTGCATGTTTCCGTGATGTTGGGATCCTGTGTATATATATGGTATATGAGCGCCAAGGTGATGGTCGCGTCCTCAGCCTCCGTAGGGCTGTTGCCGGACTGCATATGAGTTTCTGAGCTTGCATCTTACCCGTTAAAAATAACGCCACCCCCCCCCCCCCCCCCCATCACGCAAATTATTCTTACTATAGAAATACATATAATTATTTTCCTTTTATGGGCTTGTATGAGCTGTGAATGCCGTCTACGAGCGAATGTTCCTCGGGTCCACCGTCATGAGACCAGTCCGTCCGCGAGTACCTTGGTCACGGGATCAAAGTTCAATTTTGCGTGCGAGTACGTACTGTGGCGCCATCTGTCTTGTGACGTGGTATGTAGGATACCATCGCGCCCCTCCTGTAGAGATGTGGCCGGACATTTCCGAGTGTTCGCTCAGGGAATTGAGTGGTGCACTGCCAAAATAAGCTTGTGAGTTCAAAATGAGAGCTCCCAACAGATTATAGGAAGTGTGTTTTATGAAGTTTGGTCTGCTCGGCTCTAACGTTAAGCAAGAGATGGAACTGAAAAGAGGTTCAAATGAAAATACGTCGTCTTTCCTTAGAGCACAACCCTCCGCGGTAAATTAGTGCAAGGCTTTGACGCTTAGACGCTAAGCGAAAAGCCGCGGTATCGAATCCCTGCGGCGGCGGCCGCATTTTGAAAGAGGCATTTGTGCTGCGTGGTGTACAATATCCGTGCGCATTAATCGAGAAACCCTCATGCGCAGCTTTGGGACGTTAAACCCCACGCAGATCATTCCTCCAAGCGCATGCTTTTCGACACCGTCACCACGAGAGGTGACACGCACTTCTTCCTGGTGCATTATGTAGTCGCTGCATGTGCACGCCGTCGTACGACAAGGAGGGTTTCTGTGCGGAGAAGGAGAATGCGGAGGAGACAGCCCTATAGCTTTTGGCGAAGAGATCCGCAATATTTGCACCTTTGGTGTTATCAGCAGCCACCGCCATTCTTCTGGTTGTTTCAGTTAACTTGTACCAAACTTAAAGAATTGGCAAAGCGCTCGACGAAAATTCTGCTGGTACACGGTTATAGGTTGTTCACTTCTCAAGGTCGGGACTTTTAAAGTGCGTCTGAATTGCTAATTAACAAAGAAAAATTAGCTAATTTTATAGCCGAAACCTTAGTGCAAAATTTTCAACGTAAAACTAGTACAGCGAGTAGGTTAAGCGCAGTTACTTTTTTAGTTTAACTAAAGCCCGCGAAATTTGCAAATTGTCGCATCAATATGCGCTCTCGCGTCGCACTATTCACGCCCTCAGACACGTCCCGATGGAAGGAACTTGGTCGCACTAAAGCCCGCGAAATTTGCAAATTGTCGCATCAATATGCGCTCTCGCGTCGCACTATTCACGCCCTCAGACACGTCCCGATGGAAGGAACTTGGCCGCACGAAGTCACACTCAGTAACCAGGCCACCGGCCACCTGAGTGGTTTGTTAGGACGCGCTCCAAACGGCGGTCCGGAACAGATCTCCAAATCCACGAAGGAGCCAGAGATCGCGTAGTTTAGCAGGGGAAAGTTGTGGGCCAGTTAGTGCGACATTATGACTAAAAAACCGCAACAGACGCAGGACAGAGGGAGAAGACAACACAGGGCGGTACTTACAACTGAAATTTTATTGAAAAACAGCACGGCTTTTACAGATGGGAAACACGTGTGCCCTACAATAAAAAATGACAAGGAACCGGAAAATATTAGCACACAAAAGGAAAATCTCCTGGAAGATAAAAAACGGCAGGTTACACGTGGAAATGAAAAAGCGATAATGGCACCAAAACTTAAATGGAAAGCTCCTGATAATGATAACCCAGGTTCAGAAACACAGAAGACAGCAAACGCTCGTGGAAGTGATGCCACAGAATGAACATAGATATACCAGTGTGCAACAAAGAACTCAAACTGCAAGAAAACGCAGTTGTTTTTGCAAGATAGCTACCGAAGGAGAGCTAACACATTCGTCAGGTTGTGAACGTGAAATGGCCACTGCCTCTATACAATCTCTTTCAAGTTGACCCTTCCTTCTTCCTATTATCTGTTCAGTTGTAAGTACTGCCCTGTGTTGTCTTCTCCCTCTGTCCTGCGTCTGTTGCGGTTTTTTAGTCATAAAGCCAGAGATCCGTCGTGGTCCAATGGGAAATCAGGATCTGAATCTAAATGACTCATTACAACATGTTCGGTTTAGCGGACAAAAAAAAAGAACTTGCTCCAAATCGCCGATTAGAATATGCCATTACAATCATGATGTGGCAGCACCAGCGCGACCACGCCATCACCATTTTTCGACATAGCACAGATAAATTATTGCAGTCCTTCGTGCTTTCGGCTGTGCAGCAAAGTCATCATCAATGCAAAACGAAGCACACAAACTCAATGCACAACCATCGCTGTGGCCAGTGGCCTGTTTATCCTTTGTCGCTTCATGTAATCAATTTCCTTCAGTCGGGGCACGTTTTAAGGTATAACATCGCGACGGTGGAGCACGTGGTTACGTCATAGTTTTTAAATATAGAGCGGTTTATTTTTGTCTAAAAAAGAGGAAACGCGCTTATGACACTTTACAGAAGACAACAGAAATGTTATTTTCGAACTTTTTTTACAAGTTCTTTCATTAAAAATTCTGCTCTAAACCTGAGGCGGAAAAAGTTGGGGTTTTTTTGCCAATTGCCAAAGCAGCAGCATTTAAAAAGAAATATAGTGACCGGGTCATGACGACGTACCCAGCTGTATACACCTGCACTAGTTGAATATCCAAAGAGCATGTTCTCATTTTTAAAAGCCTGGCACCAGTTAGCTGAAACGCCTTTTGTAAGATGACATGCAGTAAGTGCTCCAGTGATGGAAATACATGAAAATACAGCTACCGTCAATTATCATGGAAATCGGCAACGCAAAAGAAACGGAGACGCCATCGAAGAAACATGGACCACAGGAAAAACCATAGACCACAGGACAAAACTTATTTTGCGCTGCCAGCATTTCAGATCTCTTGAAGGGGAAATGACCTTTCATTCTCACCCATCAGAAAGTTAGGACTTCGACGGATACTTTATAGACAGTTTACAGAGGGTAGTTCGCACTGTGCACAGCGGGTGGCGCCACTAGGACGGCCGTCATTCATGGCCTTCGGAGCCGCCGTTAACAGCAATGGTGTGCACTGCTAACCGCTCCTTCACAGCTTGTGCGCTACTGCCAAGTGACACTTTTACACCTGCTGTGAATCGGACGTGAATTGCATTTTTGAAGCAATGTGCAGAGAGGTAGAGCTAAATATTCCAGTGGTCGATTGGAGGGGGAAATTCACAGCGCTCTTCCAGAGCGGGCACTTCGTGGCACAAGCCGCCGTTTTCCGAGAGCTTATTTTGCAAGTTCATGCTTGCTTCTCTCAGTACAAAACGTCTATGAGCTACTATCCCCCCAACCCGCCCTTAAAAATAGAGAGAGACAATTATCGCAAACCCCAAGTGCCATTAAATTTCAACGCCGTCAGTAGATGCAGGAATGCGAGAACGAGCTGGTGACCTTTAGAGCAGTGATGTATTGCGCCTTTGTATTGTCGCAGCGTTATTGTTGGAGTGTATTAAAAAGCATCTTTTTGCGGCCATTAGTGTAATAGGTTCATAATGAACTCGTCGCGTGGAGAAGGCTTGTCATTGTGTGCATGCCTGTAAACTTGATCCCTTTCACCGTCAATGATCAAATATGTCGAATAATAGACGCTTTTAGAGAGAGAGTGAGAAGAAACTTTTTTTCTTACATAAGCTGCTTCCTCAGAGTGGAGCTCTCAATTCAGGGCTCCATTGGCTCGCCGCAAGCCCCTAGTCCGCTGATGAACCGTCGCTGCTACTGTGGGTCTGAGCTGGTGAGCGCAGTCTCCCAGGGAGAAGTTGTGGGTAAATGAATAGGGGGATAGCAAGGATGGTGCGGGCATTTCCAGGAGCACTGGTAAACTGTGGGCTTTGCTTTAAAAACTACGCCCATGCACAGGAAAGTGGTGCAATTTCTCATTATAGATTTTTTGCGCAATTCACTTCATTACAGCTGACTACATATGCATGTAATGCGAAGGCAAGATAACCACTGGTCCTTAAGGGTAACGGTGTGGATTCTAAGAGAAGGCAAGCGTAGCAGGGGATGGAAGAAGGTTAGGTGGGCGAATGAGATCAAGAAGTTTGGGGGCCTAGGGTGGCCGCAGCTGGAGGGTTAACTTGAGAGACATGGGAGAGGCCTTTGCCCCGCAGTGGGCGTAGTCAGGCTGATGATGATGATGATGACATATGTGAGACCTTAGAAGGACTTGGTTGTAGGCCAGTTGGTAGGGCACCGTGAGGAGCCTGTTTTGCGGTTTTGCTCCTCACGATATGTGAGACCTGTAGTCAGATAGACGCAGTTCTCACGCTTAATTTTTTCAGGGCACAGCCAAAATTATCCAGCGCACAGCCGAAAGCCGCCGAATGCCTGAACCGACCTTTAGGCAATGTGCATGGTTTTCGTTTGGGCGCCGCAACATTCATGGAATATAAAATATCTGGGCAGTTTGCGGGCGGCGGCAAGCGCGTGTAGATTCAGTTTTGTAACCGCGCATTGCTAAGCGATGAACATTTTATGTGATCATTGCTCCTTCCGGCAAAACTGCCGCTGCCAAGAAATGAGGCTCTCAGATAGCACAGAGTTTGCAATCTGTGCAGGTTTACAATGTATTCTGCGGTTGACAAATATCATTACACGCTGTATTTAATAAAAAATAAAAATATGAGACGAATATTACGCTTCTCTGTAATGCGATTGTTGACTGCTGCTGCTGCTGAGGCAAATGAACCATAGAGGACAGCGTACGCATTACGCAGTGCCTGACGGAGGCGGTTCTGGGTTTCGGTTCTGGGCACCGTGCGAAGATCTGTCGCCGCTGAGCCTCGCCTCGGGTGAATGGACGGCGGCGCGCCATGGCGCACACTACTCTAGCGCCATCTCTTAGCGGATCGCCGCCGCGGAGCCCATCTTCGGGCTGCCGCCGTACCTCCTCCTTTGCTCTCCTCCTCGCATTCTTCGCTGTTGTCATGCTTTCGCTCTCTTCCACCCTCCGCTGTGCTCGTTCGCTCTGCCGGTTACGCCGAGGCCGACGTCGAGGGACGCCGATCAACCCTGAAAGGGCGCCTGAGAGCTACGTGCTAAAATTCGCCGCAGGCTGAGCGGATTGTCGACACATTCGGGCCGATGCCGGTGGTTATAGGAATAAATCAGGTGGTTACATCAAACCTATTACACAACAATAGATACTGTGATACTATCTCTCATAAAGTTTTTGTGCCGTCCCCCAGCTTGTTATCCGCAGCGATACCCGACGGTGCCTTGCAGCAGGGCGGCCGCGCGCCAGCAGCTGTCAGCATTAGATGAACCGAAAGCCGGCAATGGCGGAAAGGCCACGAGACTAAATATGGCGGCGTCCATGCTCTTGCACTCTCGCGCTGTAAAACGTCCATACACAAGCTCCACTACACCGCTTAGAAGCAAACCCTCTGAAAGCCCGCGCGTAGCTACCGCAGAGGGGTGGCGCCACGGTGGCAGCGACGGGAACTAAGGCACCCCACGGCAAGCCCCGACTGGAGCGGCGGCGGCGCCCGGCGGGGGTTAGGCTGAGCTGCGTCTCAAAAACGTTTCAAGTTTGCCAGATCACCCAACACTGGCATCCATTCAGGTTGCTCGCTCTGAGCATTTTTGTTTTTCTTTATAAGTCACACTTTCGATGAAATTCTCCCGAGCTCACTGAGCGAGCAACCCCATCATCGTTTCTTATAGCCATTTTTGTTTTCTATACACTGTGGAGGCAGAGCAATATGGATAAGCCGTATAGCACACCCCCTTCATTATCGACGAGTAGAAGCCTTATACCATATAGGGTGACTGGCTGGTCCTTTTAGTGCGAAAGCATTAGTTCACAAGTTCAAACCGGCTCAACTAGTTCGTGTGAATCTTGACCTTGACGGTGACTCACTGCATGAACGTCCACTCACCCCTAGCATATCCTGGGTCGCACAGATGTTACGATGGGCCGCCCGGGGCTCTAGCGGTCTCTTTGGCCAATTTTCACAGTTTCGAAGGAAGTGGTCACTTATCACGCATCTTCCATGGCCCGAACCAATGTCACGCACGTGTGCTTCCGCGCTTGCTGCTGAGGCGATGAGCGTCAGCTAAGATGCTTAGACACGCTTTAGAACGGTGTCTAAGTAACAATAATGAGCTTGCCTTGACAATGACGTGTCTGTGAGTACGCATGAACACATTGGACGCAGGTGGCGACAAATCGATGTTTTTGAAAAGCTCGACTTCCCATGATTTCATAGTCAAAGTTTTCTCCTGGAATGCTTGGCGTCGTTAGCACTCGGCAGACGACAAGCGGGACTTAGCGGAGCAAGCGCTCTTTTTCACGGGGCACTGGCCTCTAACAAAACTCCTCCTCCTCCTCCTCCTCCTCCTCCTCCTCCTCCTCCTCCTCCTCCTCCCCTCCTTCACCGACAGCACCTCATGTTTTTCTTTGCGCAGCAATGCGTCATGGCACCTATATAAGTTCAAATAGTTTCGCCCAACGCCTCCCATAATATCAATGCCTTCCACATCATCCGCTTTCCAATGGCAGCAACGCGGACAACTCGTTCATCGGTCATCAGCGATGCGGCGTACTCGGGCGGGAGCCCCGCCACCTAATAATTTCGCTGCAATAATTTCGACCACCTGGGCATCTTTATCGTGCACTGGCATCACACAGCACGCGGGCGCCTTTGCGTTTCGCCTCCATCGAAACGCGGCCGCCGCGGTCGGGTTCGAACCTGGATACTCCGAATCAGTAGCCGAGCGCCATAACCACTGAGCCACCTGATGTAGCGGGCATTGAGAACTACAGGAAGCGTTGATGCGCATAATCGTGCCTAACTGCGTCGCTGCCGCTGGTGTCACTGAAGTTGCACGCTTAACGGATCAGGTTTAGTAAATCGGCTTCCCCGGTCAGAATGCTAAAACTACAGTGCGCAGATATTTTACTACACGTTAGAGGGAAGCCCCAGATGGTCGAGTTTAATCCACGGCCGCCATCTACGGCTTGCACTGTATAGTTCCAGCATGTTAAACTACATCTTTATGTCTACGCAAACATATACAAGTAATTCCCAAACTTTTATCTCCTGCCATTCTGCTGCGGTGCCCTCTTGCTCGATCGATTGGTTTTGAACTGTATGGCTTAAATGGCAAAACCAAGAAATGGCTGCAGTTTATCCCTCTGCCGAGGAGCTAACGGCGTAAGCGATAACCGTCGGTCGGCTGAGCCAAACCGTAGGCGCCGGTTTCCTAAGTTATTTCATGGTCTGTCGTCCTCCTTTTTGGATGCACTAGACAGAACTTGTCTCACTCACGCGACCGCTTAGCGAAGCAGGGGGGGGGGGGGGGGGGGGGCTCTATGTTTTGCCTTTGTTTTCTTATGACCTATATGCCGTTGCAGCCGTAAGTGGTCTGCGGACACTGAAGCTTTCGAACGAGAGCCGTGCACGCACATATGGAGGAAGATAGAGGAAGTGCAATGCGAATATTGAATCACGTGCTGCTTATTTTTGTGACACGAACGAAAACAAAACAAACTGTACGGACACACGCGAAGCCCTATAGGTGGCTACTCATGCAGAAGCGCGTACCGAACAGATGCATAGACCACCTTCTTTCCCGTCTACTACTTATTTCTCCTCTCTTTCAAGATCACCTGGATAACATGGATAACCTATCCTTCTTCCGCCTCGGCTATGTACGCAGACATGCACGCGTTTTGCTTTTACGAAGACGTGGGTGTTCCTTATTAGCATACACATGAGGTGCACCTTGCGTACGCAGAAATATTGCCACGAAGTGTGGATACAGAGGTAGCTCGAAACAGGGCGCACAAGCTCCAGAGTGGATTTCGCCACAATGGGTTCTTTAAATGCCCCGGGGTCGCTGTAGTTGCGGTGTTTCATCTCTCGCCGCTCTCTTTATAAACGTAGGTCGCCAAGCACGCAGTTTGATTGGCCTACTCTGTAATGAATATTCTTCACTGTTCGCAATGCAGCGCTTAGTCCAAATTGTTTGTAATACTGCATTTTTTTAAATCCAGTATTGCTTCAAAGCGTGCTTTTTGCTTACCTTGTAACGTCGCGACCGCACAGTACCATTCTGTTTCGATATAATGCTGCGACGCACTGGAACGCCAACCAGTTCTAGGTGCTGTCATTTACGTAATTTATTTATACGCTTTTTGTATTATCTAAATATCGTTTTCTTAAATACCAGCGTGTAAATATCGAGAGCTAGAGAAACAACTCTTTCATTTATTAGTTATAACGAACGTTCTGTCTTGAAAAATGTGAGGGTTAATATGTTCAAGACATACTGTATCACCAATGAAGGCTCAAGTGTGTTGTTTTGCGAACCACACGGATATCTATCCTACACAGCGGTCTTGTGATATCAAGTTATGCGATTACGGTACTCTCCTCTAAAAAATTATTACTTTGCCGGCTTAGCACAGTAATCAGTGAAAGCTTACTGGCTTTAGCCGCCGAAAGGTCTGGAGTGGCATGCCCATTTTGACTTTTCACAGGCGTCTCCCCGGTTGGGCGTCTATACGCTCACGGTTACACCCGGCCTTCTTCAGCTTGCGGTCTTCGGTTCGATCGCGTTTCCTGCACGGTTTCGGACTCAGGGCCGGCACGCACAAAGCAGTCTAGTTCCCAATGTTGCCTCATTCGCATTCTAAACCCTGCGTTGGCTTTGCGGAAAGGAAAGGCGCATAACTGGCTCACTGGGTCAGGGGACGCCCCAATCGCGATGTGAGGTGGCTCCGATGTGTATACCTACAAAGTGAGGCAGTTATGTACGTGGCTTTATGTGTCAAGAAGGAAATGAAGAGGATAAAGGGAACAGTACATCTCAGCGCTTCTTTAATGACGACGAACGCCAACAACCATTCTTTGCCATTCCTATAGCTGAGTCCTCCATCTTCTAACATCTGTGAAAAAGCCACAGGGAGTAACCAGCTCTTGAGGCGGAGTGGTGGAGTTGCCCATGGCTTACGAGTTACGTGTTTTTACAAAAAAGACCCAGAAGCAACATTACACAGACCTACTATACTCACTGCAACCATCACCTCCACCACATTCGCAGCACGGCTAATGGGAAGGCACATCGACCAGGCACGTCACCATTTTAATGTATGGAACCCAGAACCGCAAGCGGGCTGTCACTAAGGGTTTTTTTCTTTCGCACTGCCTTTGCCTGGTGTCCTTCCCTTAAAGCAAAGAAGAAAAAATTGGCAGTGGCTTAGCTCGGCTATGCCAGGATATACGCAGCGAAAGCTAAGGCATAGCTTGGTTAGCCTTGGTTAATCTTGATCGCAAGTCCACGTTAGTCTGGTGGTCTGGCTAGTTGTCACGTAGTTGCTCACGTGGTGCGGTGCGACCACGGGGGGAATGCGAGCACGGCGAAACTGCGAGTTCGTGGCCAATGCAGCTTTCGCTACAAAAAACTAGCTGATTGATGCAATCGGGCTTTTGTTCTTATCGCTGTTCATATAAAGCAACAAGAATACATGGCCCAAATGGGCTTTGCGTATTTCCACCTTGTGTTTTGTTCAAACTGCTAGTTTCCTTATTAACTATAGGCGTAAATACGTTGACAATGTTTGGGCCTCATAAAAACTGTCCGTAAGTCGAGTCGTCCATATTAATAGGGGTCGTCTCAGCGGGGCAAGAAGGATATTGTTGTATGTCTTCCATTATTTATGTATTTATTTACTTATTACTACCTCAAAGGCCCACTAGGGACATTACATGAGGGGTGGGCTAACATATCATTTAGTTATATCAGTGATAAATTATTTGAACGATTCCAGGCCAGGGCGAATACGCTGCTTAGCTTTCTATTGTCGACCTTTCGCTGCGTTCAGGCGGGAGCTTGTGAGGTATTGGTTTATTGAAAGTATACTCGACCTTCCCGCTTTTCCCTGAACACATTGGACAGTGACGTCTGTGGCAGGACACTTCGTAGTACCGCCGAGCTCTGAACCAGTGTTATTTGAAACCATACCTTCTGTTAAGTTTTTTTAGAAGAATGCTTGATTTCCGCTGCTTGCCGTAAACAAAGAAGAAACATGTGTCTTTTTGTTTGCAATAAGTTGGCGTTTAGTTTCAAGTCGGTACCAAGGAGGGCGCAATACCTGAGAATAAAAGCGGCGTCGCTGCACGGTATACTATATCCATCACAGGCTCTCTATATCCACAATCCCGGAGGATCTCACATATAGGCTCTTGCCCATTTTTAAAGGCACTAATATTACGCATAATGCGCTTTACGATATACTACAACAAACACCCACGCCACGCGGGTGTCAGTGCGGCAGTATACCGCCGGCGGAAACTCTCATGTTCAACTGCTGAGCAAAAGAACTGTTGGCCACGTGGCCTGCGACTAAATTCTGTAATGCGTTATTAGAGCGAAGCTGTAAAAAACTCATCAGTGAATTCTGCGATAGAGCAGTCAAGAAAAAAAAAAGCACAGATACGTTGATTGCTTTTCCGTCACCTCACAATTAAATTTTCGCGGCTATTTTTCGTTCGGTTGCTGCGTGGACTTCTGGCAGATGGAGATGAGTGAGTGGTGGTGGGCAGATCTTCTGGAGGGGGAGTAGGACGGATGTGGGTGGCCGCATGTCGATGGGGGATACATTTTTACTGGTGGGTGCCCAGAGATTCATGCACCGGAAGACGGCTTTTCTCACCGAAAGAGGATTATGTAGCTAGCGCAGATACAGAAATTTGTACACCGGTAGTTAACATGATAAAGCGTTCGTCGATAGTTAGTCTGGTCAGGCATGGGAGGACGTTAATCACGTTCACTGAGCGAGTCCGATGAAATATCGTCGTTTCCGAACCACGTACGGGTTCCTTGTTTTTCTTTTTAGTCGGACAAGAAATGGTTCCTTGTACAGGTTCCTTGTCCGACTCCGTGAACATGGAGACTATAAGTGGTTCCAAAATATGTCGATACCTCATAAGGCTTGGTCAGTGACCTTGATTCACTTCAAATAAAGTTGCACCAAAGCGAAGCGTTGAACACTAGACTTCGTTTTAGGAGCAGAACTCACTATCTTATGACTACCGCTGGAACAGAAGATGAAAGAACACGGCAACGGTGTTGCTCTGCAACTGCGTGATTTGAAGCCGCGCTGCCTTGCACAGCGCGTGCTCGGTGGCAAGGCAGATTTGCGAAGTTCTCGTCTTTTCGTTAGCCTGCAAATCCTTCTGATAAGATGCAGCTCCCGGAGACTGCCCTGCAAAGGTCGTCCATTTAGACCGAATTGAGACGGTATGAAAATGACAGACATTTCGCTTTTTTTTAACGTGCTTCGAACCTTTCCCTTCACCGGACGGCAGGGTGTTGGGGGATGACGAGAAACGGCCGTTCATGGAGGAGGCCGAGCGGCTGCGATGCAAGCACAAGAAGGACCACCCCGACTACAAGTACCAGCCGCGCCGCAGGAAGCCCCTGAAGGGATTCGAACCTCCACCCCCGCATCCACCGCAGCAGCAGCAGGGGCAGCAGAGGGCCAAGGGACGTTCCTCCTCCGCTTCCCAGGCGTCGTCATCCAGGTATGGGAGTCATCACTGTCTTTATTCTATGGTTATAGTTAACGTAAATACTTGTATTACTTAGATTCACTCGAAAAAACTCTCTGTTTAATTATTTACTTATTTGCGTTTAGCAGCGACCTCAAATATATCAATATACGTGGTTTAACATATGAGGTATCAGTACACGGAGTCTGCGAACCAAACTGATAACATTAGAAATAGAACAGGAACCAGCATCAGCGCAAATAATTCCAGAATGAAACTGACTGCCGCAGATTACGGTCAAAATAACTCCAGCAAACTCCCTTTATCGAAGTACTGTTACGGTAGAACCTAAGCTATATTTGGCTGTGCATTGATATAGCCTCAATGGCTCGCGAATTTCTTCCTTTTTTTATGAACAGGGTCGTTTTTTTTTCTTTTTACTCTCAAGTGACTGTGCTTCCTCATTATTCGCCCATGCCGCATAATCTTAAAGCATTTATAATCTTACATAAATTCTGCAATATTTTTTGCTACCGCTTGATAAGTCTACACTCTGATTGCATTACCGCGATTTATTTATTGTTCCAATTTTTTTTACCTACCTTTTACCATTTTCTACCACATTTCTGCCCTGCTGCGCCTTGGCAGAGCGAATGTCACTGGTCTTTAACACTCAATACCTGAAATTTCTATTTCTGCATTATATAACTTTCTAACGGTTATCTCTTTCCATTGCCTTCCTCACACCGCAGGAGCAGCCATCAGCAGTCTCAGCAGGCTCAACAGCAACAACAGCAACAGCAATCGCAACGTTCCGCATCTGCTTCGGACGCTGCGGCCGCCACAGTGGACCTCTGTGTCGCCTCTTCGATGGCCGACCAGCAGCAACAACACCACCACCACCAGCAACAGCAGCAACAGCAACAGGATATGTTATGTGCCGGTGGATTGCAGCCGGTCATGCTGAACTCGGTCCCCTGCCCAACCGCCACGTCACCCTACAATAGAGGTACGCAGCCGCCGTTCTCTTCTGCTTCGTCGCTAGCGTGACGTCAAGCCACGTGCCTAATGTCACGGCGTTCTTCTAAATGGCCAACAGAGCCAACGCCCGGTGATGAGGATTCAAAGCGCTGACGCTGTTTTTTGGAAAGGACGAGTTAAACACAAGGTACTACGTGATAAAACGAACACATGGGCAGATGCAGGCAGGTGTACGCGCGAATAATGTCTTGCTCACGTCTCTCTGTATTGTACCTATGTGGTTTATAAGGTGTAATTAACACGCCCTCTCTCAAATCTCCGACCAGGTCCCCACACTGTAAACAGATGCAGAAAGGAGCAAAAGGGAGTAAGTTGTTCTCTAGGGCACTACGTTTTGGGGTGCGTTAGAAGAGAGCCTTATCCCCTTTTTACTCCCATATAGGGCTATTCGTCTTTAGAGTGCATAAGCCATGCGGGACAAGAGGGCGATATGTAAGAAGGGGAGGGGCCGAGGGAAGGAAAATTGTAGTAACGGTCGTCCTCAGGCTCGACGCCTCGACAACGCCGAGAAAAAAGCAAAGAAATGAGTGAATAGCGGGTAAATAAATAGAAATACTTAGAAGAAAACGTGAAGAAAGACAACTGTGGTACAAGACTTAGGCAGTCGCAAATCAAGTCTCATAAGCTTATAGGAAGGATCAGTGACGACCGTATCTATACGCTTTCCCGCCACCGCACCGCAGGTCAGTGCGCCTCTCCTCCGACGCCGCCCACGACACCGCAGCACGTGGCGGTGACCGCCGCGGCCACGGGACGCTTCCTGGGAGCCTCGGCTGCGGCGACGCTGGCTCACGACGCGCTCAGCTCGATGGCTCAGACCGGAGGCATCGACTGCGCGCCTCAGCTGCGAGGTGAGCGCCACGATAACGTGCAAGTATTAAAGGTACAAAGAGTAGAATGAACAGGAAAAAAGAACTAAAAATAAAATTGCCCAGTCCGCAGCGCTAGAGGAGCCTTGAGGGGACAGTGAGGACAATATGAAATTGGTCCGTATCTATTTCACGACGGTGGTTGCTATAGCTATTTACTGCTCAGTCGAAATCACGACAGCGCAAAGAAATATTGGACGCGGACAAATAGACAACGAACAAACGCTGGTCATTGTCTGTCGTCCCTTTGGAGAAAGACGCCGATGTCTAGTGCGATATCCTGTGTATTCGTCTTTACGCTGGTACAAGTAAGAAATTGCGCTTTTGTTGGCATACACTGGCCTCTTATGTAATAAATTATGTTTGCATTTTCCTTCGAGCCCTTCACTTCGGCACCTTTCACTCCATCCTTTCACCTTTCACTCCCACCTTCCTTCCTTTCCTTCCAATGAGAAGTGAGACAGCTGCTGTGCCATCTCCTTCCCTTAAAAGCCATTGTCACAATCATAAGCTCCCACTGACGGGTTGACAGCGCCACCACACATTCTGTATGAACGTTAACAGCGCCTCAAAACTGTCATATAATAACGCAGGTCATGACGGGAGCGCCGCGGGGCGGTCCCTGACGACATGCAAGTACGGTGGTGGCGTGGACGCCACGGGCACCGCGGCGCAGGCGTCGGCCCACGCCGTCGCCATGACGACAGTCGACTCGTACGTCCACTTGGGCCTCAATCCCGCCGGTGGAGGCCAGTACGCGCCCTGCCCCGGACCATGGAACGCGCACAGGTAGGACACGTTGGTCGATGTTATGCAGCTTGCCAGAAGGAGCTCCGTCGTCATTAGGAATTGAGTACATCCGCTGAGAGCACGCTTCATTAACTAGGAGTGGAAAAATCCTTATGTTTTCCGGAGGAGGAATGCTGTGTCGAGGAGATTTTCCAGCATTTTACTGTGGCATCTTCGTCATCGTAACAGTAGTAGTATGTTCCTTGTTGTATTTGGATACGGGTGGTATCGCATAAGAACCATTAGTTAAGAGGCGTTCAGGGGGCTGCTTGCTTCACGTGTTGTGTGAGTGCGTAAGTTCCCGGCCCAGATGTGATGGCATGTGCACAACAAAGGAAAAAAAACGCACAAGCAAAATAATGCATTCCACAAGCGACCAGACTTGGTGGCGCTACAAAATTTCCTTGCGTGTGGCTGCATGTGAACAAAAGCTGTTTAAGCTAGAATCAAAATGTGGAATGCCGAAACCTGTGGCTGTCTTTACTATAAAGAAGACTTGCCTTGAGCTACCGAGAAGACAACCCAGTACTGTGGTGGATAGCTCACTCTTTTCGTGGCATTTATTCCTCAGGTTCGCCGACCAGTTTGGCCAGGATCGGTTCCGGATGGGCTCGTGTTTCGGCCGCGAAGATCATCCCCTGGATGGCGCCGCTGGACCCATGACCGCAGCGGCTGTGGACCGCTCGCACCCGGCCAACTCCGGAGCCATGGCGACCAACGCCGGCGTGGTGGACCACCATCACTTGTACCGGAACCACAACTACGGCACAGCGGCGGCAGCCGCTGCCGCGGCTGACTTCCGAAGGTCCGCTCCCGCTGGATTCGTCGACGCTGATGGATACTGTTCGACCCGAGGAGTGCTGGGCGTCCAGAACTGCCCAGTCTTCACGCACGTCGTTCAGACGACGGCTCAAGACCAAGGACTCTTTGGGGCCGATAGCCGGACGCAGATGATGGACGCTTCTTCAGGCGCCTGTGCCTACGGGACGGCGCAAGCACTGGCGGGACACTTCCTATCGCCACGGTAGCATCGTCGCAGTGATGGAGTGTACAGTAGTTATGTGTGCAAGTGATACGTGAGGTACGGACGCAGTGTGACGAAGGAAATGCTTAGTTTCCAGGACATGCATTAACTCGACGACATCCGGAGGTTCCAGAAGGCTGAAGACCCGTGTGCGCACAGGTCCACAAGTATGGCTGTGAGGCAGGACAGTGCTGACTGTTTTGTGTGGTGAATCAGTACAATCGTCGAAGTACTAGCTACTTTTCTTGGTGTCACGGAGTGCAACATGCCGGTAAGGTTGTGAAACGACAGTGCCTGAAAGTTACAAGGCGCGGTGCTTCGTCGCCAGCTGGGTTGACGCCAGTGGCAGAGCATCAAAAGGTGGCTTTCCTGTCTATGTGGTCCTCATGAAAACTTCAAACAAATTTGTGGGAAACTGACAACGCCTGGATGCTTCCTCTGTGAGTCGGCGGACTGTCGCTTCCGCAGCACATCGAGCGACGCCTGGCAAGACGGACTGTGTTGAGAACTTCAGCTGTAACACGGCGGCGGCGTTCCATGATCTGTTACAAGAATATATATTTATACATCTGATGCAGATGTATGCGATGGCAGCAGTTCCCTCTAGCTGCCTTCCGACTCACTGGAGGCATGACTTGAGAGGTGTGTGAAGCGGCAGGACTCTGTGACTCCATCGAGTGGGCATCTTGCTGATTAGACGACCTGGAACTCGGAAACAGGACGCGTACCGCATGTATTGATCGCTAAAGCGTGCGCTTCTCTGATGAACTTGACGACAAGCACACATTTACCACGAAATGGCGCTTCACATCATAACACACGGATGAGAATTCAGTTTCGTTCACATTATGTTCGGGTGACAGAAACTACAGTGTCGGAGCAATGATATGAATTGTTAGTCACATGGTGCTCCCTAGTTCTTTTGAACAGGTCTGCTGGTACTCAGCATTCTCCAGTGTAAATATGAGGGGTCGATTGCCGCCAACAGCCTCAGATTCAGTGTAGTCTACAAAAAATTTCAGGTCTCTTCGGCAGTGTTCGTTACTGGACATGCTGATCAGCTTTGTGCCTGCAGATTTTACTTTTAGTGTTCGCTAAGAGCCTGCCGCCGATAAAAACCGGAAGCTTTTTCTCCAGGAAAAAAAAAATCCTTCTCAGAAGAGCCTCGTGGTCCCGCGCACCTTTCATGAACATTCTCAAGTGACTCCGGTGCCTGCTCTCAGTTCCATTGGGAATCAGTTCGCGTTCCTTCGTGCGGCAGGAACCGTTGGAACGCGTTCGGCTGGGTACTGTTCAAAGACCCCGTGCAAGAACGTTATCCCTACTTATCAGGCAGACACCGAAGTTGTAAGGACTGTGGCTGTGTACTGTGCGATTTCGACAATTGGCCGAACACTTCTCGGCAGTCGTTTTTCTGTGCATTTTGGAATATTCGTCAAGTGTTGGATGAACAGTCCTTTGCACTTACGTGTCCTTCTTCACGGTAAGAAGTGTAGGATTTTTTGATCGGCGTGTTTTGAATGCAGCTAGCGTACGTTCCATGACAGATAGGGCAAACTGCGATACGGGTTCTGCTGTGAAAATGGTGTGGTACTCAACAGTATACGAGAATGGGGTGTCCAAGCCTAATGCCTTCAAACCCTTCTTTAGAGAACAGCCAATGATAACATTTTTCTTAAGCGTTACAACTCGATGCACGGAATTTCTAAAGAAGTACTTGTCGCTATTCTGATTCAGTTGTGAACTTTTTTAAACTTTTAATGAGAGCGAACGGCGACAGAGGGTAGTGGCGGTTTCTTAGTGCACAAGCGTCCCTTGGTCAAGGTCATATAACAGTCATCCCTGACACAGTTTATATGAGGAGTCGCGCAAGAATTGGAGCGGACCCATATTGTAGTGAATCGCACCGTATGGAGTGGAAAAAATGGGATAAAAAGCAGACTATGAAAAGATGAATTGGATTGTGCATTGCGCTTTGTGATATCACAACCTCACATAGCACCTGTTTATTATTTCACTTGCTTATACCGGTTGCGGTGTCCAACAAATTCAGCATTTGAGCCCCACAATATCATGTACTTTCAGTTCACCCTTTCACTATCTTTCCTCACCCCAGTTCACCCAAGCAAGAAGTACGTCATCGAAGACACCCCCCGGTGCTAGTATCTGACTAAGACCCCCTCCACATATTTCACGCATTGTATCTTTTGAGCTACGAACTGCCTTCTCTTATATGGACTACTTTCTCCTTGCTAAGTTGTTGTCCTAAGCAACTGAGCACCGCAGAAAACGAACCATTGCTAGCAGCTCCCTGGTGGCGATGGTACTACAGAAAAATCAGACAGATGGGGAAAGGGGAGAGGGGGTATTAGTTTGGAGTACAAGACGTGTTTGAGCACGGTTCTTCCGCACGATTCTTTCCATCGACTGGGCAGCCCGCAGTAGTAGACTTGAAACTTTCGCCTTCGCATTATTTGTCAGTCATGGTCAACTGCCAGGGTTAAGCTGTGAGGAATGTTTGGATAAAGCTGCGCGCGATTTTTCCTCAGTGGTATGTTTAATAACACAGATAGAAAATAGCGTCAGTTGTGTTAAAAATAAAACTGTTGGCTGCTACAGTATTTCAAGCTTTCTGAATAAAAATGTGATGGCTGTACGAACCCGATGATCGCCCTCTTCGCAGTTTTAGAACCACAGATGTGGCTAGAAGGCAACCATACTAACTACAGCTACGTTTCTTGAAGTTCCAGAACACGCTGTCAGACTATTCCTCTAGAGAAGTGTGGACGGATTTCAGGCTGCCGCTTTGACTATAACGGCGTTAGCTTCTTTTGCGTGTACAAGGCACACAATGGATCAGTGTATATTTCGGGAATGTGTACCTGTCCGTGTGTGCACTTGAAATTAAGACACATTCTGAAGAACGATTGCGAAGATATTTCAGCAATAATTTTGACGCCATATGTGGCTTGGATTGACAAAACGGGCTCTGTTTTCGCTTTTAAAAGTGTCCCGCGGAGCTCTTTGCGGTGATGACTCTCTCGTTATCGAAACGTGCGAGTAAGTGCTGGAGGAGCTGGTCACACGTCATCAACGGCAACAAAGAAGGGAGTGCGACTAAATAGTACCCTCGGCAAGTTGGGAGTGATACACCGTGTTTGTGAAAAAGCTGTGCTAAAACCAAAGATTCACTCGCCTGGACTACTTTTACGCCTGCGCATGTGTGGCTAAACCATCGTGGGACGGCTGTGCACCTCCCATCACGTGGTGCACCAGAGATCTCTCTCTCGCTTTATCTTCAGGAAGTCTGCGCCGTGACAACACTACCACAGTTCAATAAAGGTGTGGTAAAAAATGGTTCTTTGTTTTTATTACAAGATGCGTTGTTTCCCGAGCACAGTTTCCGGAACCGGAAGTTCCCATGCACGACCACACAAGTCATACAAGTGGAAGAGGGATTTACTAACACCTTATGGATAACCTAACACCTTGAGGCTCTTTACATTAAATTGTCGTCGTGAAAAGCGCAGGCCGCTAAAATCAGCTGCTCGCTTGCACTGAAAGTTCAAATCGGTGCTGGCTGTAACTTCAGCTACTGTGCGATATGCCTGACAGTATTCCTAGTATTTTAACCTCAATATATTAGGCTATTATGTGACTGGTGTTCTGCCTAATTATGCAAAACACCGTCAGTAAACAGCCGACAGGGAACTTTTAGAAGTTTGCATCCGGAAACGAGTTTTTCGTATATTAACTTATGTTTTCGCTTGTGACTATCCTACGCGGACATTTCTGCGCAGCTTCCGGACGGTGAATAATATGTACATGCTTTGAAAAAAAAACACGAAGAAAACACACAAAACCCTTACAAAAAATTTTTAGACAGTCTGTAGACTGTCCATAAACTTCTGTCTATAAAGTCTCAAGACTCTCTATCGACAAAGCCTAAAGAACAGTCTATAGGCAATACAAATCCTATAGACAGTCCATAGACAATCTATAGATTTATGGCCACACCCATTTAGTAGACTTTTGTCTATAAACAGTCTATAGACTATGAGTAGACAAAAATAAATATCTATAGGGAGGCAATAGAGTATACAAGAAGTCTATAGACTGGCTATAGACCATTTTTATAAGGGAATAAACAACAGGACACAAAAATGCACAGAGAGGAGAACACTGAACATCCATAGAGCGTCGGACGTATCGGATGTTACGAGTGAATGCGGAGAGAAACGGCATCGTAGTGGTAAAATTCGGACCCTCTCAAGGACCGTAAGAGGACGCTCGCACAGTGAAGTTATTTTGAACGACTCAGGGATTTCAGTGAGCTGGTTGAAGCTTTGAAGAATTAAAGAGAAACATGTATTTATTTTTTTTGTTTCGAAAGTTCCAGTTGGCGTTTAATTATTTGACAGCGATATTGTACAGTTGGGAACAGCACGCTTATTTAGTAGACTAGAGTCCCCATTTTCAGAATAAACAATACAAATAGTTCCCTCGACTACTGTGGTAGGATTGTCTTCCATCGAATAAGAAAAAATGAATTTTTTTAATAGCTTCTAGTGCCTGCCGGGCCGGGTAAGCTTTCCCGTGTTTCATTAGGCCCATGGGGCCCACTGCATATCATTTTAATTTCACGTTGAAGAGTGCAATCAATACGCACATTATTAGTGAAGTGTCTATTATAGGAAACTGGAAATCCAATCCAGCTGCTGTCCACACGGTTGAAAACCCGATTGGATAACTAATTTAACTTGACCTTAACTGCAGCGCGATAGGAAACCGTGAATCCAAATATATCTCCAGCTTGAACTAATAGTTCTAGCTAAAATCAGTATTGCTCCATTTGGAGCATGCAATAAGACTGAATAGTTATTTTTTTACTCGTTTTTCACACCGCACTGTACTTATATACAAGGATACGATTGTTTACGCAAACGCACTATTGGTATCCAAAGGCCCGTTGGTATCCACACAAACACTGTTTAAAGTCTAGCTCTGTCAATGGAGGGATAATTGAAAATTGGCTTTTGGGGAAAGGAAATGGCGCAGTCTCACATATCTCGGCGGACACCTGAACCGCGCCGTAAGGGAAGGGACAAAGGTGGGAAAGAAAGACGAAAGGGAGATAAGAGGTGCCGTGGAAGAGGGCTCCGCAATAATTTCGACCACCTGGGGATCTTTAACGTGCACTGGCATCGCACAGCACAGGGGCGCCTTTTGCATTTCACCTCCATCGAAACGCGGCCGCCGCGGTCGGGTTCGAACCCGGGTGCTCCGGATCAGTAGCCGAGCCACCACAGGGTCTCCTGTGATTGGAGCACAGTTGGAGAGGGCAATAAATAGGAAGGGAGAGAAGAAAGCACACTTGTGAAAACAACGTTCCCGCAACCGGAAGACAACCAAAAAGCAGGTTTCACTCATCGTCACTCACGAAATCATTCCTTGCATCCCGAAGCAGGAGCGGTTGAAGGTAGCCGCGCTACGGAACGAAGCGACCTCCGTACGAACTATAAGTCGCACGGTGTCGGGACGCGGAAACAACATTGCCGACGCCTCAAACACAAGCAAGCGTCTCCAGCAGCCACTTTCGTACCTCGGTGTGCTTGTAGCACCGTGGTTGTTAGCGCACACAGGACTGCCGGATCTCCGAACGCTCGCTCCGTGCGTCACTCGATGCCGATGCGCAAACGCAACACGGCTCACACGTCAAAAAGCCGCGGTCTACTTCGATACCCGCTCGTTGTCCGGCACTGTCTGTGCAGCGCAGTAGAGTTAGCATCCCTGAACACTCGCGACGACGATTTCGTGCATCCACACGCGTGTCACGCCTCATCGCTGGTCACGAGATCAACAAGCACCACATCCGTTCTTATAAAATAGGCCTATAGACAGTCTATAGACTTCTTATAGACTCTATTGTCTTTCTATAGATATTTCTTTTTGTCTATTCATAGTCAATAGACTGTCTATAGACAAAAGCGTACTAAAAGTGTATGGCCATAAACCTGTAGATTGTCTTTAGACTGCCAATGTGATTTGTTTTGCCTATAGAGTGTTCTCTAGGATTTGTGTATAGAGAGTCTATATACTTTATAGATAGAAGTCTGTGGACAGTCTATAGACTGTCTAAAAAATTTTTAAGGGCGCAGCCGCGGTCCGCCATGTTGTATACGGTAACGGTAAGCAAGCAATCAGGTACGCCTGGAACTACCATAAAAATCGTTCTTTTCCGAGGCGATAAAGTGCCGGGAAAGTTCTCTTTTAAGCATAAGATTGGTTTCTGAAACGCTTCACGGCGCTGTTATGTGACAGCAGAGGGAAATAAGTATAATGTCAGTTTGGGAATTTATTTATTTATTTATTTATTTTATTTACAAGCACTGTTATCCCATGGAATGGGACAATGCAGGAGTGGTACGCATGGGTTTCGCATGAAACTAAATTATTAGGAAAGTGCAAGATTGAAAATGTAAGCCCAAAAATTAGAGAAAACAGTATAGTATCAGTAAGAAAATACATGAGTAGGCAATTTTCGCACAAAGTGATCATCAGACATCTGACGTTATGTGCCATTCAAATCGTTCCATAATTCGACTGTGAAATGAAAACATGAAAATTTAAAGCAGTATAAAAACGGAACAACCGGCAAGATGTTAAGCGGGTTGGTACGGCGAGTGACACGTGCTGAAGAACTGAGGAAAGAAAATGGGGCGTCGATATAAATACGCGATAAATACGAAATAAATACGATATAAATACGAATAAGGAGCTAAGTGACCCCGAAATTTCTAGTCTCTACACATAATTAAAATAGGCGGCCCCAAGGCTAGAGGCGCCCTAGAAATTTGGGTGTCGATGCGCGCATGCGCTAAAGCCAAGGCACGCCCATGAGTTCGAGCCTATTGTTGTACCGTGTTTACATTACAATTTTACGGCCTATAGACTGGCAACAGCTGCGCATGCTCGGCCATTACCGGGGTTGCGAGCACTTTAAAGACTCTCTTTTAGCGTTACGTAATGTCAGCGTTAGCCCACACTGTCGTGAGAAGAGCTGTGAGACGCGCTGCTCGATTGCCTCAGACTATATAAAGCATCACCGTCACAATCTCCGGCACGTTATCTCGCTCTAAATTGTCGCAGTTGCTTTTAATTCGCAAACTGTCACTGATACGTCAAGGTATATGCGAAGCTAGCCCATGTCTTTCAGGTAATTTAGCGATGTGTAAGCTTTTAAGCCTAACTGTATGCCGTGTACATCATCGTCACAGAAATGATAGTACGTATCTAGCTTTGTATTAGCTTTAACAAAACCCTTTATTTGCTTATATTTCTTTCTTTAAAAACAAAACAAAAGACTGCTAATGAAGTCACCGTTGTCATCAGTAATTTCTGAAAAATGTCCCTCCACCCAAAGTTTAAGACCTTTCACTCTCACTAGATGGCGCCACAGCGTGCACTTTCAATAAAGCAACGCTGCGTCACGGCTAACTAAAAATGTCTTCGCTGCGCTGATTACAGCGTTCGCAATACCGAGAGCGCTGCTTACTCATGCACGCTGCGTAAGCCCAACTAAGACTTTGATATGCAATTACTCTCTGGCACATATCAGCGGCATTTACACTTGCGCCGCTAACAGATTGTACTTGAATGATCGCGGTTGATTTCACATACAGTGTGGTAAAGGTGGCAACGTATGAGCAACAGCTAGTGCATGCTTGAATGTGTAACTATTCTGGTGTGCCCGGTTCGTTTGCGTGCTGCCATGGTGAGTCACTCGACTAAGTTTTGTTCACAATGGGATATTTACGTTGCTGCTCACATCAGCTTTACCACGCTCCCCGGGCGCCTGTCTCGCTATTTTCGCCTCAAAAGCAGGGAGCACAGTTTCGCCTCCACCGGCGCGGTGGGGATCGAACACGGGTACATTTCGAAGGAAACGAAAAGGCGCCCATGTGCTGTGCGATGTCAGTGCGCTCTAAGGGTGTCCAGGTGGTCGATAGTACTCCGGAGCCCTCCACTACGGCACCTCTTTCTTCCTTTCTTCTTTCACTCCCTCCTTTACCCTTCCCTTACAGCGCGGTTCCGGTGTCCATCGAGATATATGAGACAGTTACTGCGCCATTTCCTATCCCCAAAAACCAATTTCAGAGAAGGGAGATCCCGTCACGGTGGCTCAGTGGTTAGGGCGCTCGGATACTGATCCGGAGTTCCGGGGTTCGAACCCGACCGCGGCGTCCGCGTTTTTATGGAGGCTCGGTAGCTGCGCATCAGCGCAGGCTACTACTCCGATACTTTTCACAATGCAGGTGTTTGCCTTCGCTGTGCATCTGCTTTTCGCCGCTCTACCGTCTGCCTCCTGTTCATCAGTTTTGACCGCCGCCCCGAAGTTCCTTGAAAAAGGCCTTTTTCATCCGCCTGCCCCATCACCGTTGCTGCCCCATCGCCTACCCTCATCGCCGCCAGAGGACGTCATCTTGGACCATCAGTGGCCAGTCCCATCACCAAGAACATCATCTGATAATTCTATCAGCCATGTAAAGCCCCTGCTGTCATCGCCGCCGCTCAGTGGGCTCGGTAGCTGTGCATCAGCGCAGGCTACTAATCCGATACTGGTTAGTAATCCGATGCAGGTTAGTAATAAGTTTTCCCTATTTGCTAAAAAAACCAGTAACTACTTTTTAATGCAGCTGCCGAGCCCTCAGTGCTGCTGTAGTATTGCTGCCGACTGTTCACGTGTTCTTCGTTTTCTTTTACTATTGTCAGGCGATGTTGAAACTAACCCAGGCCCCGACCGTTACGACAGCATACTTTCCGAGCTCCAGAAACTAACTACCGGACAAGCTACATTAATTTCAGATCTGCAGGACATTAAACACCAACTGAAAACTACCGAAACAACCTTGACCGACTTAAACAAGCGCATGGACACTCTAGAATCACACTACGCCACACTTTCTACTCTCCATTCTGAAATCTACGCCCTGAAAACTTTAAACACTGAACTTACCTGCAAGGTCGACAAACTGGAAGCACGTATGGACGATGCAGAAAATCGGTCTCGCCGTAACAATCTCATTTTTTACAATATTCCTGACACTAACCCCACTGAAACGTATGCAGACTCGGAAGAAACAGTCATTCGCCATTGCTCCACTCAACTAGGTTTTGCCATCGAACCCAATCTAATCGAGCGTGCTCACCGCCTCGGGCGCCGCTCTACTGATCGCACCAGGCCAATCATCGTTAAATTCACGTCATCGAAAACTAAAGAAAGCATCCTTTCCTTAGGCAATAAGCTGAAAGGCACCAACTACAGTATTGGCGAAGACTTCTCCCTTCCCGTTCGTAACGCCCGCAAACATCTTGTAGCCTTTGCCAAATCGGTATCCGATAAGTTCTCTTTGCGCTTCAAAACATTACACATTGGTCCTAAACGCTACATATTCGATGAATCATCACAAACAGTCAAAGAGGTAAAATAGCAACCACCTCAGCCCCTGTCGACAGATCGTTCTAGGCATGTACACCAAGAAGCCCTTTCATTGTCAGCAATCTTTACTAACGTGCGAAGTTTCATTTCAAAGCGCGACATTGTTTCCCATATCGTCACTTCATCTGCCAGTAACATACTAGTCTTGACAGAAACGTGGCTTAACAGCGATATTTCCGATAGTGAAGTGCTTGCTGACTTGCCCAATTTCTGTGTTTTTCGCAAAGATCGCCCAGATCGAAGGGGAGGAGGGGTACTGATTGCCACCGCTCGAGACCTATCATGCTCAGCCATTAACATTTCATCAGATATAGAAATAATATGGGTTTTATGCCACGCTTCACCTAAATCAGTTGTCATCGGCGTTTGCTACAGGCCTCCTAACAGCCCAGATTTCCCTCAAAAACTTAATAACGCATTGAATGAAATTAAAGCTAAACACCCTAACACATGCATTCTCCTATTCGGAGACTTCAATTTTCCGAGTATCGACTGGAATAATCTAACCGCTACAGGTAATAAGGATGCTAATGAATTTCTAGACGTTTCCCTTAATTTTAACCTCATTCAAACTGTATCCGAGCCAACTCGTGTAACCGAAGACTGCGCAAATATTCTAGATCTATTATTAACGGATAACCCTGAATGCGTTCATTCTATCACGTATCTACCAGGCGTCAGCGATCATCACGTCATACATGCTGGCTTCACGATTAAACCATCCTTACGCGCAACAACTAAAAGAACTATCCGATTATACGATAAAGGAAACTATACAGCAATAAATAATGAACTTCGCGCATTTTTGCCAGCATTTCAATCTAACTTTAATCAAAGATCCATTCATGATAACTGGTCCTTGTTTAAGAGGAAAATCGACGATTTGGTCGACAGGTTTATTCCGAACATAAATATACGAACTAACCCTCAAAACCCATGGTTCACAAATACACTCAGACGCCTTCAAAATAAAAAGAAGCGTCTTTTCCAATCGGCCAAGTTGCTTCCTAGTCAGAACGCTTGGAACAAATATTACGCAGCCGAAAAAACGTACTTATCAAGTATTCGAGAAGCCAAGCCACCTTTTTCAACTCCGATCTGCCTAAAATGTTGTCAACTAACCCGCGTAGGTTCTGGCTAGTCATTAACCCCCAGCACACACGCACTATTTCCCTCACCGATGGTTCGGGTGAAACTGTATGCGAAACAGAATGCGCCAATATGTTCAACGCAGCCTTTTCTTCCGTGTTTACTAATGAAACAGATCCGACATTTCCTCCAAACGCCCCGGTTATTCAAGATACTGTGCCTTCTCTTGCATTTTCTTCAGCAGGAATTTCGTCACTAATTGAAAACATTAAACTTTCATCCTCTGCAGGAACTGACAATATCAACGCTAAAATACTGATTAATACCAAAGTATATATGTTCATCAATGTTGTGCTTGTTATTCGCTCATTCACTCTTCACAGGTCAACTGCCCATAGACTGGAAAATTGGGAAGGTCGTTCCAGTCTACAAATCAGGTAACAAGAACTCGCCACTTAATTACCGTCCCATCTCTCTAACTAGTATTCCCTGCAAAATCATGGAACACGATATATGAGACAGATACTGCGCCATTTCCTTTACCCAAAAACCAATTATTATTATTATTATCTATACCCATATCATGACATTCCTTGATTCGAACAACTTTTTCCAACCTGCTCAGCACGGGTTTCGTCGGGGTTATTCCTGCGAGACCCAACTTGCTACGTTCATTCACGATCTGCATGCTAACCTTGATTGTAATCTACAGACTGACATCGTATTTTTAGATTTTGCAAAAGCCTTTGATAAAGTACCCCATAAACGCCTGCTGATAAAACTTTCCCAATTAAATTTGCACCCCCATAATTTGAAGTGGATTGAAGAGTTTTTCACTAATCGTTCGCAGTTTGTCTCCGTTAACAATAAGAACTCTAACTCACTCCTAGTAACGCCGGGCGTTCCACAGGGATCTGTGCTTGGCCCACTACTGTTTCTCATATACATTAATGATCTGCCTTCAAACGTAACATCTAACATACGCATGTTCGCTGGCGACTGTGTACTTTATCGTGCTATTCTCACCACTGCTGACCAATCTTCTCTTCAAAATGATCCCAATGCTGTTCAGGAGTGGTGTAATAAGTGGCTAATGGAACTTAACCCACGTAAATGTAATCTTTTGTCCATCAGCCGCCGCCGTAAGCCTCTAATTTTCTCTTACGAAATATCAGAAGTTCCCGTACAACTAGTTCAGTCATACAAGTACCTAGGCATAACAATTTCTAGCGATCTTTCTTGGAGCTTGCATGTTACTAACATAATATCGTCAGCAAACAAGACGCTAGGTTTCCTCAAGCGCCATCTTCACCATGCTCCAAAACATGTAAAGTTATTAGCCTACAAATCATTCGTCAGGTCCAAACTAGAATTTGCATCGCCCATTTTTTTTTTTTGCCCCGCCGCGGTGGCTCAGTGGTTAGGGCGCTCGACTACTGATCCGGAGTTCCCGGGTTCGAACCCGACCGCGGCGGCTGCGTTTTTGTGGAGGAAAAACGCTAAGGCGCCCGTGTGCTGTGCGATGTCAGTGCACGTTAAAGATCCCCAGGTGGTCGAAATTATTCCGGAGCCCTCCACTACGGCACCTCTTCCTTCCTTTCTGCTTTCACTCCCTCCTTTATCCCTTCCCTTACGGCGCGGTTCAGGTGTCCAACGATATATGAGACAGATACTGCGCCATTTCCTTTAACCCAAAACCAATTATTATTATTATCGCCCATTTGGAATCCTCATCAAGCTTACCTCATCAATGCCCTCGAATGTGTTCAAAATCGCGCTGCTCGCTTCATTCATTCATCGTACTCTTTGACATCAGCGTTTCCTCCTTAAAAACAGCATCCGGATTATCAACCTTATCGCTCCGCCATCGCATTGCCAGCCTGTCTTTATTTCACAGATTCTTCCACAGCCCTATGCACATCGCACCTTATATTCTTCCCCCAGCACGCATATCTCATCGCACCGGCCATCACCTACAAGTTGCCCGTCCACGTTCACGCACCGTCACTTTTTTCTAATTCCTTCTTTCCTTGTGCAGCCGCAGACTGGAACGGCCTTCCAAACAACGTCGTCCCGGGTTCGAACCCGACCGCGGCGGCTGCGTTTTTATGGAGGAAAAACGCTAAGGCGCCCGTGTGCTGTGCGATGTCAGTGCACGTTAAAGATCCCCAGGTGGTCGAAATTATTCCGGAGCCCTCCACTACGGCACCTCCTTTTTCCTTTCTTCTTTCACTCCCTCCCTTATCCCTTCCCTAACGGCGCGGTTCAGGTGTCCAACGATATATGAGACAGATACTGCGCCATTTCCTTTCCCCAAAAAAAACAATTATTATTAAACAACGTTGCCATCATCACTTGCCCAAGTCTTTTCGCTGAAAATGTAAAAACTTTCCTGTTATTGTGAATATGCGCTTTTAATTGTTGCCACCCCTTATGTAACACCCCTCTTTTGGGGCCTTTAAGGTAATAAAATGAAATGAAATGCCGCGGTGGCTCAGTGGTTAGCGCGCTCGACTACTGATCCGGAGTTCCCGGGTTCGAACCCGACCGCGGCGGCTGCGTTTTTATGGAGGAAAAACGCTAAGGCGCCCGTGTGCTGTGCGATGTCAGTGCACGTTAAAGATCCCCAGGTGGTCGAAATTATTCCGGAGCACTCCACTACGGCACCTCTTCTTCCTTTCTTCTTTCACTCCCTCCTTTATCCCTTCCCTTACGGCGCGGTTCAGGTGTCCAACGATATATGAGACGATACTGCGCCATTTCCTTTCCCCCAAAAACCAATTATTATTAAATGAAAAAAACGCTAAGGCGCCCGTGTGCTGTGCGATGTCAGTGAACTTTAAACAGCCCCAGGTGGTCGAAATTATTCTTGAGTCCTCCACTACGGCACCTATATATAATTAGTTTTTGGGGAAAGGAAATGGCGCAGTATCTGTCTCATATATCGTTGGACACCTGAACCGCGCCGTAAGGGAAGGGATAAGGAAGGGAATGAAAGAAGAAAGGAAGGAGGAGGTGCCGTAGTGGAGGGCTCCGGAATAATTTCGACCACCTGGGGATCTTTAACGTGCGCTGACATCGCACAGCACACGGGCGCCTTATTTCTTCATTTATTCTCTCACTCCCTCCTTTATCCCTTTCCTTACGGCGTGGTTCAGGTGTCCAACGATATATGAGACAGACGCCATTTTCTTTTCCCAAAAACCAATTTATTATTATTATTATTATTATTATTATTATTATTATTATTATTATTATTATTATTATTATTATTATTATTATTATTATTATTATTATTATTATTATTATTATTAGATTCAGTGGAGGCGATCTTCCCTCGTTTGTCTAGGAAGCTGACATGTCTAGCATACTTGGACCTAAATTTTGTATATTGGAATATTATAAGGTTCTCTTACGCAAAAATATGAGGTAATGGCCCGTTCTCCGGATGCATGGCAAAATATTCCTTTGAAATTTTTTTTTTCAATCGCTCGCATCAAATAGTTAAACCTACCATAGAAAACCGATGGGGACCGTTTTTGACAATAGCGATAACGTTAATAGCAATATGTGCTGGAGTGCCGAAGGGGGATCGGCGCATATATTGATTGTTATAGTGAAATCTTACAACATATGAAAAAATTATGTTCATAAACTCTTTCCCATTGAAAAATGATTTCGTCCAATATTGCTGGATATGACTCGCCGCTCAGGAATCTCAACACATCGACCAAAATCCCTACCATAGAAAACCGATGGGGACCGTTTTGGGGAATAGCGATAACGTTAATAGCAATATGTGCTGGAGTGCCGAAGGGGGATCGGCGCATATATTGATTGTTACAGTGAAATCTTACAACATATGAAAAAATTATGTTCATAAACTCTTTCCCATTGAAAAATGATTTCGTCCAAAATCGCTGGGTATGACTCGCCGCTCAGGAATCTCAACACATCGACCAAAATCGGTCGCGCGACGTCTGCGATTCGGCAGTTTGAATGTCCCATTACTCTGTTTCTAGATATGCCGACGACATTTACACTTGTGTAGAGTGACAAGTTGCCGCTTTAACGCACTATTGGCAGGAAAAAACTTCATGGGAGACGTGTTTTCCAGAAAAAAAATATATCGTAGCGCTGCCTCACGACCCAGCTGCTTGGTATTGTTGCCAGCGGAAGAACCATGCACGTCCTCTCATTCTTTGACACATCTCAGGCGAATGAATTACGCTACTGCGCAGAAATAATTGTTTTTTTGGGGGGGAAAGGAAATGGCGCAGTATCTGTCTCATATATCGTGGGACACCTGAACCGCGCCGTTAAGGGAAGGGATAAAGGAGGGAGTGAAAGAAGAAAAGAAGAAATAGGTGCCGTAGTGGAGGGCTCCGGAATAATTTCGACCACCTGGGGATCTTTAACGTGCACTGACATCGCACAGCACACGGGCGCCTTAGCGTTTTTCCTCCATAAAAACGCAGCCGCCGCGGTCGGGTTCGAACCCGGGAACTCCGGATCAGTAGCCGAGCGCCCTAACCACTGAGCCACCGACGGCGGTAAATACTGCGCAGAAAAGAGTTCTTTTTTGCACACTCGCACCCCGTAAACTTTTGCTGCCAATACTACCAATGCAAGCGCACTTGAAGTGTTAGTTCCGAAAATCTAGAGTCGAGTTGTTCAGAGTGAAGCTTTAAAAATATTAACCAAACTACTTTCTGTTGTTCGAAAGCGATTTATGAGGAATGTATTAGGCCTGATGTCGCGTGTTTTAGCGGTGTACGCATTGCCTATATCTATTGTTAGCAGCTCTGTGACTGTTTGCGCATTTTATGTCATGTTATCAAGCGTCGTATGCATTTTACATCCCAGTCCTGTTTGACCCTGAAAATCAGGCTTAGAGTATTCTCAAATAACATTTAAAAAAGGGAAATTCTCAGCAGCGAGCCGCATTTTCATGGCCCTGGACTGGCGCAGAAATCCGCCCAACTCCAGCATTCCTGGGCAAACATTTGGAATATTGGAACATAGCAAGTATACTGTTATGGAAATATTAAAGGCAATGGTCTATTCTTCCGATGGGTGGCAAAATCTTTCTTGCAAAGTTTTTCCATCGCTCGCATCGAACAGTAAAAACTACCATTGAAAAGCAATCGGGAACGTTTTGGACGACGGAAAAAACGTTAATAGCAAAAAAAAATGCAAACTTGCCGGCAGGAAGCCTGCGGATATTTTGAGTGTTATAGTGAGAGCTTAGAATACATGAAAAAAAAAACTGCGTTCATAAATTCTTTCTCTTCGAAAAATGCTATTGGGCATAATTGCTGGGTGTGTACCCGCTTTCAATGAAACGGACGCCTAGGAAGCGATACCCAGTACTTTGTTCCTCTCGACGTCGTTGCCTTTTTTTAGCGAGTAACATGTAGTCGCTGTAACCTGACACATACACCCGGATATTCAAACGAAACACATGCCCTCTGGTATCTCACTGTTCGTGTCAGCAAGCAGCTATTGCGTTTTAACAAACAATGTCTGTTCGAGAGCGAGAGGGAACAAGCGATAGAATGCGACAGTGTGTTCGCTGCAAACACCTGCCGGCGTAGGATCACCTCCGGGTTGGAAACTTTGTTGGTCGTTACCTACAGCAGGTGAGGTCTTTCGAGATTTGTGCTGTGCAGCTTGCGTCGTGGAGCTGTGCCATCTGACATCATTTGTCTTAGCGGTTCATTTCACTTCGTTTTTATTCCGTTAAAAGTTCTTTTTCACTGGCATTGCAGACGGAGCGGTTTAGAAGGACTAACAAACCTGGTAGCCATGTTTCAGGAAAGTATTGAAAAGTTGTACGTTTCCACCACTCAAATATTAGGCAGAAACTTGCCTATTGAAAAAAAACCACAACAGAAATTTTTTTCTTGTCAGAACAGATTTTTCTAGGACACTCCCCAGGCGGTCGAAATTATTCCGGAGCCCTCCACTACGGCACCTCTTACTTCCTTCTTTCTTTCACTCCCTTCTTTATCCATTCCTTTACGGCGCGGTTCAGGTTTCCGCCGATATGTGGGACAGATAGTGCGCTATTTCCTTTCTCCAAAAATTAATTTTCAATTTTCCGACCCCGGGGGGCAAAATGAGACAGTGCACGGGGCGCAATGAGACGGCCATCACAAATTCATGTATTCCTCATCGTGCAGTGAATTCACGCAAAATTTGCTCCATGGGAACCAATTCAATTTTTTGTGAGCCAACCCTCATGACAAACACTGTAGCCAGACAGAATACGAAACTGGTTGGCGAGAGAAGAAGGCAGTTTTGCAGCCACGCTTTCCGAGTGCACTGGCTACACAATTCTGAATTTCCCGCATTATTCTCAACTTTCTTCTGTTCTAGTGTTACAGCTGTTGCGCCTTCGCTTAGTCCATTCGAATGGACACAAGACTTATTTCGTTTCTCAGTATGCGTGAAGACCAGATTTGGAATGTGTTTGAAAGAGGTCGGTTTCGCTGCAGAGTACGGAAAAATATTCCCTGTAGAAAATCACCCCTTTTCGAACACTTTCGCGTTCACCAGGCTTACTTCGCTATTTTTCTCTCTGCTTGGGAAAAAAATATATACTCATCGGCCTTTTGCTAAGTTGCTAAGGCTTAAGCCAGATAAACATTCGATTAATTTCATAGCGTGCTTAAAAGTTGCATGCAGGGCGCTAAGTACCTGAAGGTTTCATGTCCTGTAGCACGTTTGGCCCCACTCTGGCCTGCATTCCTGAAGGAGAGAAAAGGTATAAACGTAGGCAGGGAGTGGCAGAATCACGTGATCACGTGGCGGGCGTTACGTTCGCTGCAGCTGGCGCGTGACAGGCGTAACTGGAGATCAATGGGGGAGGCCTTTGACCTACGGTAGAAGTAGCAGGGCTGCTGGTGGTGATGATGGTTACGACTAATCATGTTTGACTCAGATCCAGGAATAGCAGCTGGCAATTAAGGCCAAGCTCCGTGGACAAGTTATTTCAACGCTGTGAGTCACCAGTGGTTTTGGGCTCTGCAAGAATACGTTTCGACGAAAGGATCATTCTCTGACATTACCGCAAAAAAGAGAGAGAGGAGGAAATATGCCTGCAATGGCCGTAAACGTACCATCCCTGAGACAAGCAGCGAAGGAGGCCTATACATATATAATACAGGTGGCGGCGACAGCTCTGATACACACCTGTGTACTTTCATGTCTGCCATTTGTTTCCAGATGTCCGGTTCATTCGTCACCGTGCATGCAACGCCCACCACTTCCTGCTCTTCCAGTGTAGGGGCGAAAACAGCGGGCAGAGGATACGCGCGGTATGTTATGCAATGATTGTGCACCGAAGAAGGCCTAACTAAAATATCCTCGCAGTAACCCCTGGATAAAAAATGATGTTATGAAGAAATGGAAGGCGTGGTGCCTGTCTCAATGTGGGCGGAAGCCTGAACCGGGCTGTGAGGATAGAAAGGTAAAGAATGATGAAAGACGGGGCGAGATAGACAGAGAGAGAGAGAAGGACGTTGCCACCATCGCTGTAGTGATGTGAGTGAAAGGGTGAATCGTGCCTCTATCTCGCTTGCCATTGGCTGCAATGTCGTCATTATATAGTAGCGTAGATACCGCGCCCTGCCATAAAGAGACCCAAGGATTCTAGCTGTGACAGAGCGAAGCGCTCCCATCTCATGACCCAGTCTTTGTAAACGATCAGCTTTCTTCGACTTCAGCTGTAACCATGGCCTTCGTCACCGTTTTCGTTTCTCTTTTACTTCTGGCTTCCATAACCTCTGGAACTACATCCTGGATCTGTGAGTAATGCTTGACAAGACTCGATGTTCGTTGAGGCGTTTGATGTGGCATACAGCAGAAAAGGTTCATTCGCATTTCTTTTTTAAGTTTTCAAGTATGATATCTCCAGCAATTTTGGAGAAAAGTTTTGAAAATTGGAAAATTGTGAGACACTATAAGGGAAAAAACTGAAGGTAATGGTCCATTTTTCTGATACGTAGCAAATTCTCTTTTAAAATGTTTCCATCTGTCGCATCGAACAGTTAAGTCTCCCACAGAAAACCAGTGGGTAAAGCTTTTGACGAAAGAAAAACGTTAAAAGAAAAAAATTCAAAACTTCCGTCAGGTGATCACTGGATATATTTATTGTTATACTGAAATGTTACATATGAAAAAATTCCGTTCATAAATGGTTTCCCGTTCAAAAATGCTTTTGTTCAGAATTGCTAGGTATGAATGTTTTTTCACACCATGCAGGGAATCACTAATGAAAACGTGATGTAATTGCAGCCAACATTGCAGTCACCAGCATGAGGGGTACTATCGGAAAAAAAGGTCTCCCTGAGCCGAACCCCGTAGCCTCGTTATCGACCGGTGGCTGGATACCACATTTTGGAGGTGATAGTCCTACTTTCCTCACGAACCCTGAATGTGATGAGAAGATGGGGCACGACGTTGATATGGTTATTCTCAAATAACCATTCAGGCTGTTTTACCTTGTCTTATTGTACATGATCCTCCATCTTATTTATCATTAGGCTGCCACTTTAAGTGTGATACCCTGTCAAGGGACGTGAGGACTAATAAGTGAAGTTGGGAGGAATTCTCCGATGAATTTTTTTTTGCATCCTTTCGCAGTACCTTTCATAGTTCAAAATTTGAGCACGTAATCCATTCACGCGAGTTGAGTAGTGTCAACGATTGAAAAAAAAAACTGTTATTTTTCATCTTGAAATAAGCCGTTCCTTGCTGATACAGATACTACGAGGTGCGATAAAGAAGCAGAGAGGAAGTAACCGTCGTTACCTTAAAGATGCTTCAATTAGCCACGTCTGTAATGTAGGAGTACATATAATCATTCGATATCAGTGGATGCACAACCCAATAACTTAACCATAAGATGGAAGCCCTTTTTATTTTGGTACTGTCAAAGTAAGCACAAGTTACCGTTGCCTGCATCCTATGTTATCGAGGAAATAGTGAACAAGACAATCAAGGTCGCAAATTCTCAGCGGAAGGAAAAATTAAGAAGTTTTCAAGCTATAACGGATTAAATTTTAAGCTTCATGGTGTCCATATGAAGCGCTTACATTTCGTAACCTGTCGCAATCTCTTCCTTCAAACTTTCAGCTTCCTGTATCGACGTTAGCATCAGCAATATATTGGAAATCGGTAACGTGAGTATTCAAAGGCTGCATTCTGCCACAATAGTGCTAACGCATTTCTTTGCAGTTTCATAGATATTAGTTCTTCGCGGCCGGAGAAAGCCAATATCTTGGAAAGTTGCGCTGTATCGTAAAAAGTTCCTCTTTCTCTGTCTGAGGTCTTCGTCAAGTGAACACGTGACCTTTAATAGTTGAACTTTTTTTGTTAGTTCGCTTTATTCCTGAGCATGCGGCAAACGGAATTTACGCTTTTTGAAAATTTATTGTTGCTGTTTTTCCAGTGTATCGGCACCTCTTCGAACTTCTGTGGCAGTGCGTCCGTAAGTCTATATCTTGTTTGCATGCACTATTTATTCGAGCACTACTGCTTCTTTAATTATATGATTGCTCTGTGGTATCGTATTCTCTCATTTTTTTGTGTGTGCCTTATACAGTTTCTTCGCCAGAACAGCTTTCGGTGTTTTATGCCCAAACATCTCGTTGCTGGTGAAATATGTTTTCCTTGCACGAAAGTCGACAAACCAAGTCTATAAATTAAAAAAGATTAAACGCGTCATGTTCACTCCTTCTTTTGTCCGTGTGTTTTTTAGCGCAGTAGCCCCCTTTTGCAAGATGAATAATTCGCATCGTTGGTTAGAGCCCGAAGTCCTAGCCACACAGGAGTTAAAGGGCACCATTTCCGATCGGGACAATGTGTTTATTAATGATCATCTCGAAGAAGGCTTACATACAATCAAGTCCAGTTTCACGGGCAAAAATTTTGAAAATTGAAAAATTGTAAGAGACTTATGGAAATATTGAACGTAATGGTCCATTATTCTGATATGTAGCAACATCTTTCTTTTAAAGTGTTTCCATCGATCGCATCGAACAGCTAAGACTGCCATAGAAAACCAATAAGGAACGCTTGTGAAGATAGAAAAACGTGGATAGAAAAAAAATGCAACCCTGGCGACAGGAGATCGGCGGATATATTGATTGTTATAGTGAAATCTTACATTTTATGATAAAAATTGCAGTTCATAAACGGTTTCCTGCTCAAAAATGCTTTTCTCCAGAATTGCTGGGAATGACAAACGTACAACCTTAAAGCTATAGCTTATGTCATTCTTATCTATCGTGTCGAAGTTTGATAAATCACTGATTGAGTGAGTTATTCGCAACGGGGCAGCGCCAGTAAGGTTACCCGCTCGTTTCTTCTTCCCCTTCGATTAGAACGCGTTTAATGCAATGACTTCGACATACCGTGTACCGCCTGCTCAGTATCATTAGAGTTGAATGTATGCAGCACTGCTTAAGTGAGCGCCCGAATGCAAAATAATTGCGTGAGCAGCTCCGGCTAGCCTGTGACGTATGCGCAGTCGAGATATAAGGAAGCAATGATCGCGAAGGCGGAGAGGCTCACTAAAAAAACATCTGCTTATCGTGCCTTTCTCCTTGGACGCTACTTGCATATAAGGAAAGAAAACAGGTGATGACGTTGTAGAAAGAATGCGAGCATTCCGAGTACTATTTACCTTCAGGATCCGGTAATGAATACAAACTTTCATTATTTCTAGATATTAATCGTGGTCACATTCCTGTAGAACTGCATCAGTTAATTTTACAGGCTCCTACAAACAGGCGCGCGCACATCGCGATTCAGTGAGAGCTTAACGGCGTGTGCGATAAATACGGTGGTAAAAGCAGCGAAGAGGAAGGCCGTTCAGTAAGGCGTCTTATAGAGTAGATCAATAGCGAGGGACGAAGAAAGCAACACACATGAAATAAGCACTAGACTATTTTAACTGAACTGGCTTCGAAAGCACTTTAGATTTACAACAATAATCAGAATAGGGAAACATGCAACGATTCGACAAGCATGGACGACAATTGCAGTCATTTATAGCTGTAATTTCTATCCAAAGCATGATGAAGGATGTGTGGAAGCTTTCCCAGTACAAACGTCTCACCAAGAAGTTTAACTAAACTCATAGGTAAAATTAGAGTGGGCGGAAGTGAACTTTTTGTTTTGTTTACGTTCTTTTAAACTGTGCGCTGGAGAAAATTCCACCATTGTGAATTCTTTCTTTGGGATGCAATGAAAGCAGCGTGGTATACGTTCACGTGAACCCCCAAATCTTTCACCTTCTTTTCTGGGTTGCAGACAAATGGCTTGAGCGCAGGACTCACTGATTTCACCAACGTAAGTTTTATGTTTCTTTTCTTCGTCTCCTTACTTAAGCAATGCGCTGCACATATACCCTCCAATGGTACTTTGCCTGTTCTCGAGCTCTCGTCTAATTCTTCCCAGCATTCTGTGCAACACCGCTTCAGTGCAAACTTCCCAGCAATGTCTTGCGACTTCTTGCCGCACTTAATATTCACATCTATACCCGTTCATTTTCGAGAATAGGCCTGGATTGCCATTGACCAAATTTCTTTTGTTTTTTTTTTCATTTCGTTTCTGTTTTGAGAATCTCCGCACATATCGATAAAAATAGTTTAGTTTAATTTATGGTTTATCGGGTTTAACGTCCTAAACCGACTCAGGCTATGAGGGACGCCGTAGTGGAGGGCTCCGGATAATTTAGACTCTCTGGCGTTCTTTAGCCTGCACTGACATCGCACAGTACACGGGCCTCTAGCATTTCGCCTCCATCGAAATGCGACAGCCGCGGACGCGATCGAACCCGCGTCTTTCGGGTCAGCAGCCGAGCACCTGCTCGCATTGCCTCACTTCACTGCATAGTGTGACCAAGAAGCCCAAAGAAAAACGATAATTCATTAGATTTGTTTAGTACTCAGTTTGTCCCCTCTCGCGATTCCGCCATCGTAATCCAAATTTCTTTACCTGAAACTCGTATCCTTGTTTGAAAGCACTCTTACTGCCTTGATTTTGAAAAGATCACAGTGCGTATACTGTACGTCAATATATGCTTTTGCAGTGTGCCATACAAGGCATCTACAAGTACGGCTCCCCACAGGGAATCACCAGGACAGTAGCGCCTCTCATTGCATTAACAGCTGACCATGACGTTCGCAGTGAGCATATATTTTTCTTTGTTTTTCGTTTTTAGTGGCCAGTGCATCTGGAGGGCGATGGGTGATAGCAAACATTTTTTTGTTCTTCATCCTTCTTTTGATCCACTCTTCAGCCGGCGTGAATGTTACTATGTTAGCTGGCCTCAGACTGTGCGACCCAGTCAGCTGCATCAATCCGCTACTCAGGAACGACTCCTGCGACAGCGCCGTCAAAATACGGCTACCTGCCAGCATTTCCAAGGTAGGTCTTCGCAAACAGCGCAGCTTTAGCTTTAGCTTTAGCTTGCCCTGCTTCGCAACTTTTTTCGCATTTCAATTAAGGCATTAGTGGTAGTGGTTTTATTAAAATAATAGTAAAAAGGAAAGATGAAAAACTTTATTGGTTCCTTTAGGAAGTAGTAGCGGTAGAGGACGAAGTCTTCGTCTTGAAGCTTGGGTCCTCCTTGGCCGTGGGTGGGCCCCTAGTCCAGGGCTCCACTGAGTCGGGCCACCTCGCTTGCGTGTGCTATGAGGGCCGTTTGGACCCCTAGCTCGCAGCTGGTGAGCCGGCTCTCCCATTACTCCACACTTGGTGTTCTGTGTTTGTGGAATGCTTGATTTCTTCCGCACTCCCATGTGGCATGATATAGTGTTGGTTTTGCTCCGCACCACGGACAGTTGGCGCTATACTGTGTGGGGAACATCTTGTTTAATATGTATAAGTTTGGGAAGGAGCCTGTTTGCAGTCTTCGCCATACTGTGGCTTCCTCCTTGGATAATGCTTTATGTGGTGGGGGTATTGGAATCTTAGCCCCTTATATAGGCTTAATCATTCCGAATAGCTGTCCCCGCAATTAATCTGGGGCCCCTCCGGAGTTAATGAAAAGGAAGGAAAAGATTTTTGCTAGCCCCGGCATCTGCCATCGATACTGAAGCACCTGAGCTGGGGCAGCGGAAATAAAGTATAGCAGGCAGAATGGAGAAATGAAATGAAAGAGGTGAGGGGACAGGAAGAGAGGATAGGGGGAAGGCATTAGTGCGTAACGTTTTGAAGCGAAAGCTTCACTGGTCTAGCCGCGTAGCGTTTCGCGTAAGCTGGAGTTTGACCTTCAGCCGAGCCGCAGGTGTTTCGCCGCGTGCTGTCGCCGAAAAATTGAAGATTGTTTTTTTTTTGGGGGGGGAGGGGGGAAGGAAATGGCCCAGTATCTGTCTCACATATCGGCTCACACCTCAACCGCGCCGTAAGGGAAGGGATGAAGGAGGAACTGAGAGAAGAAAGAAAGAGGTGCCGTAGTGGAGGGCTCCAGAATAATTTCGACCACCTGGGGATCTTTAACGTGTACTGACGTCGCTCAGCACACGGGCGTCTTAGCGTTTGGCCTCCATCGAAACGCGACCGCCGCGGTCGGGTTCGAACCCGGCAACTCCGGGTCAGTAGCCGAGCGCTCTATACTACTAGGCCACCGCGGCGGGTCATCGCCGAAATATTGAAATCTGGTTTTTGGGGAAGGAAATGGCGCAGTGTCTGTCTAACATCTCGGCGGACACCTGAAGCGCGCCGTAAGGGAATGGATAAAGGAGGGACTGAGAGAAGAAAGGAAGAAAGAGGTGCCGTAGTGGAGGGCTCCGAAATGATTCGACCACCTGGGGATCTTTAACGTCAAGCTATGAAACTATGTAGCTATCTAAGTCAAAACCTCAATCAAGCATCGTTCAAATGAAGGCGGTATATCTTACAGGGTCTAGGGCCGAAGGCTTGTGGTCAGCAGTTGTGTGAAAATAAAACCTTACAAGCGACCACCTGGTTATCTTTAACGTGCACTGACATCGCACAGCACACGGGCGCCTTAGCGTTTTGCGTCCGTTTTTATGGAGGCAAAACGCTAAGGCGCTCGTGTGCTGTGCGATGTCAGTGCACGTTAAAGATCCCCAAGCGGTCGAAATTATTCCGGAGCCCTCCACTACGGCACCTCTTTCTTCCTTTCTTCTTTCTCTACCTCCTTTATCCCTTCCCTTACGGCGCGGTTCGTGTGTCCAACGATATATGAGACAGATACTGCGCCATTTTCTTTCAGCAAAAAACAATTATTACAAGGTGCCCTATGAAGAATCGTTGTGATGTTTTGTTTCGGCATTGTATTTTATCATTTGTTCTAATATTTTTTTCATACATGCAAACAGTGCTTCAGAACCACGGCCGTGACGTGTACGCCTGCATCACCGACCACCGTAAGCTGCTATTCGTCAAAATAACTTCCTTTTTCCGCTGAATTACTCTCCGACGCTTTTGTAATAGTGTCGCCGAATTCATCGTGTCACTACCCCTTAACGTTAACACCTACTCAGAATCTCTTTCTCGGTACTTTTTTGCCACAATACAGTCATCTTTTAGAACGAATGACGATTAGGCTGCCTGTTTTGCTGTTGTGGTTACTTAGTGGATGAAAAGCCAGCTATCTGAACTTATATTTAAATAGTAATGCTGAATTTTCACCGCTGTAGGCTTCTCATGAACCCCATTTCTTTGGTGACGTAGAAAGCTAAGTGAGCTACGTAGGACACTGATGCACCACAAAGCCCCACTTTAGAACATCTTATAGCAGCCGGCGTTGCCTGTATCCTATTTGATAAAGACGCAAGAAAAGCTCAACACTATACACTTTTGAACTGGTTCCTCTTGCAGGCTAACATGATTCAGTATCTGTTCCAAGCCATTGTGGTAAGTACTGATTTCAGAATACTTTTTTAGCTTTCTCTGGTCATGAATTCATTCTGTTAAAAAAAAAGAGAACATTAATACAACGAAAGAACTAGTCATCACGAGAGGTGCCTGAGTCCATCAGGCGTAAGCAAGCCGGCTTTTCGTTTTCATAAAAGGACATGAGTGAAATAAGTTGAGCTTGTTCGGTTACGGTCTTTTCGAAACAGAGCGAAGGACAGGTCACGAAAGGACGGACATCACGGGCACCGACTGTCAGCTGGGGATTTATTTCAGGAGGCAGAAAATATTGGCATTCAACCTATATGCCATTCACGTCGTTCAAATCTGATCCAGCAAGACTTTAATTTGAGCTAGTGGGTGAATAGACATAGCTAATGGAATACAACGGCGCAAGAAATAAGGACGAGAACATTCAGTAGACAGGGCGGGCCCGTTCTGTCTACTTTGTGTTCTCGTTCTAGTTTTCATGCGCCGTTGTATTCCATTAGCTATGAAGTCTGATGGTTTCATGCTTCCTGGAAAAAAAAGAGGCACTTGATAGTCAACGTTCCTCCTGGCTGTCGCTCCTTTTCCCCGTTATTTGCGCTGTTTCAAGAATAGCCAGAAATTGTTAAGCTATTAAAGTTCAAAATTATGTGGAGTAAAGTTAAGTAATTTACCCTCCCACTTTTTCTTGCCAATACAAGGCATAATTCGAGTATAATTTTCACAATTTCTTGTATTTCTGAGATCGTTCTACTCAAGAATAAGAGTTCGGCGATCTCTGAGGTCGTGTGGGTGTTGAATTAAGCTGCTTCCGAACAATGCATCGCCGTGGTGCATCGGGCAGGGTGGCGCACCAAGCTCTCCCATAGCGTTACGCAAAAGTGCCATGACCTGAAGGAAAGTGTCGAAACACCAGGGCAATGTCTTGAAAAAAAATCACGGGATGGTTACGACTATGTAACCGGAGACTCAGCGATAGCTGTGTATGCGTTCAGTTTTGGCAGGCGGCTCTTGCAAACAGAGCCACCCGTAGCCTTAAGCGACCCAGGTTGGCCGTGACATAAGGTGACATCAGACGACGAGACACAATCAAACGCACAGCATTAATAAAAACCTTAACACATCCTACGTGGTGTCATGCGGGATGATAACCACACCCGGGTTGCCATGGTAACCGCTGGGTGCGTTACCATGATAATCATGCATGGTAACCATGATAGCCATGGTAACGTACCCACCGGTAACGCCGACGGCGACGCGCAAGTCAGGGACGGGCACCTAACAGCTATCAGCTGTAAAAATCCTCCCCCGCAGTGCGCCCTGCGTGAGCTTCCAGTGGACCAGTTCCGCATAGTGATCAAGGGCGTCGCATGCCAGCTCATCAACGCCGTGAACGCGGCTGTACAGAGTGACTCGTCGCTTCGAATGGATTTCCTCAGCTTCGGCTCGACGCTGACCACCTCCCTCAATGTCAACTGTGAGTACCGCCTGTGTTTGCCAGACCCTGAACTACCTTTAGTGAGCACTGTATGCGGCTCTTAGATCACAAGGACCACTTTCCTGCACTACGCATTCTTAGATCACAAGAATCACCTTGGCGCTCTGCAGGGGTCTTGCGACTACCGTCATCTTAAAGGAAGTTCGAAGCAAGGGGAAATGAAACGTACAATAACCACGTCTTACCATGTCTCTTAGCTCGAGTTATCCTTTCTGTCAGCAGAAGCACCGCCCTTCAATACGACGCTGCTTGCTAGGGCAGTGCGCGGCTGTCGTCTCCTGTTATTCCTTCCCCGTTACCCTCAGCGGCGGAGCGGGTCAGTGCCGATGCTAGCTCATTCACGCCGGAGTCTCTATGACGTCATGACTGCGGCAATAGAGCAGCTGTAAAAAATTCGCAGAGACATCTAATTCCATAGTATGGTGTCAATGCGATTGCATTAGCAGCTGTTCATGCCTTTACCGGAGGGGACTTAATTTCCAGTCGGAGCAGGTAACTTCCTTCCAGCTAGTGGTTATGTTCCGGTCTTGTAATGTCACTTCCCTTCAGTCAATGGGCGAATTTTATGACCAACGGCGCATTTTGTCCCGTGAAGCATCTAAAGTTGTGGCATTAAAAATAATGATGTTAATTGTTCTGGTTCTTGATTGCCTGCGATTCGCGCCTTTGATTCACCCCTTGGTTTTCATATTTTAATGTCAACTGCATCGGTGTAATGTAATTGTAATTGGTTTTTGGGGAAAGTAAATTACGCAGTATCTGTCTCTATATCTTTGGACACCTGAACCGCGCCGTAAGGGAAGAGATAAAGGAGGGAGTGAAAGAAGAAAGGGAGAGAGAGGTGCCGTGGTGGTGGTAGTGGTTGTTTATTCAAATAATAGTAAAAAGGAAGAAAAGATTTTTGCTAGCCCCGGCATCTGCCATCGATACTGAAGCAGCTGAGTTGGGGCAGCGGATATAAAGGATAGCAGGCAGAATGGAGAAATGAAATGAAAGAGGTGAGGGGACAGGAAGAGAGGAAGAGAGGTGCCGTAGTGGAGGGCTCCGGAATAATTTCCACCACCTGGGGATCATTAACGTGCACTGACACCGCACAGCACACGGGCGCCTTAGCGTTTTGCCTCCATAAAAACGCAGCCGCCGTGGTCGGGTTCGGACCCGGGAACTCCGGATCAGTAGCCGAGCGCCCTAACTACTGAGCCACCGCGGCGGGTTTATGCGAGGGGAAAGTGCCTGTCTTGGAGTCAACTTTGATGGCCTTTTCATTTTTTGCCTTCACGATTTCAGGCCCTCTCTCCAGCTGAGGGAAGACGCAAACAAAGGCACGGCACTCGCCAAGCAATCCACTATGTTGTTCTCGGCAACATGGAAAGCAAGCAACAAGAAACGGTCCTTTCGCCGCACGACGAATAAAACCAGCACCGGAACCAGATAAGTCTATGTCGCTACTTTTCTGTCTTCCTTGGCAAACGGAGCTGCCAACCTATATGCCAGTTGTCTCGATATTGACTGATCCCGAAAAAAAAAACTTGGGTGACACTTAAGTTAACCTTAAGGTAAGACGCGAAAGGGTCCGCTAGGGTGGCTTAGAGGACCCCTGGCGCACCCTTCCGCGGACATCGACACGGTTGTTGCAATTACGCGCTGCTTCGTTGCACGTCATTGTCCATATTATTTGGCGATGCAAATTAGTCACCCTAATTAACAAAGTGCTCCTGTAGTGTAATTCGCCTACTGTGCGGGTGAGGTGCTCGTTTAAGACCTCTATTTAGCCAACTTAACGAACATACCTCAATCGTATAAAGGTAGCGAGCCCTGCACCCAACCCAAAGGACCCCGGCTCAGTTTCGTGGTACCACCTGTCTCCTTTTCACCAAAACTACTTTTCTACGCCGCTACCATCTCCACCAATCAGGATTTTCCATTCATCACGTTGCTGGGTTTCCTGCCGAACGGGACCTTCAACGCTGTCCTGTTAAATTTATTTGTGTGCTGTGCGATGCCAGTGCACGTTAAAGATCCGCAGGTGGTCGAAATAATTCCGGAGCCCTCCACTACGGCACCTCTTTCTTCCTTTCTTCTCTCAGTCCCTCCTTTATCCCTTCCCTTACGGCGCGTTCAGGTGTCGGCCGATATGTGAGACAGATACTGCGCCATTTCCTTTCCCCCAAAACCAATTTAAATTTTTTTTAAATGTCACTTTCACCTTTTACACGACACCTGGAGGCATGTCTTATTGTGCAAATAGTTTGTGTGCATTACCTCTCCCCTATCCTCTCTTCCTGTCCCCTCACCATTTCATTTCTCCCTTCTGCCTGCTATCCTTTATTTCCGCTGCCCCAGCTCAGGTGTTTCAGTATCGATGGCAGATGCCGGGGCTAGTAAAAATCTTACCCCTCGTTTATTTTTGTTATCTTAAAAAACCACTACTACTACTTCCACGGACGCGGTGGTATGCCCCCTCCTCCAGCAGCTACATTCATGGTCCATTCTGTGTAACAGGGCCCGAGTGGACCGGCCGGGATTGTGTTTGACAAGACCCTATGAGAACCCAAAAACGCATGCGCTCAGCTACAAGCCCAGAAAACCTTGCTGACCTTGGCGAAAATTGTGCTCGAAATTTTTTTATATATACGAGACCAGCAGAACTTCGCGCTGTCATGACGAAATAAAGGGTGAGACTGTAGGCCTGCAGATACGCTTGTATTTTTTCGAGCTGGCACGGTGCCTTCGTGGATGCTCCATCTGTCATTCGAAACAACAAAGTTCTTGGTGCTAAAAAGTGATATAATAATAATAATAATAATAATAATAATAATAATAATAATAAAAATTGGTTTTGGGGGAAAGGAAATGGCGTAGTATCTGTCTCATATATTGTTGGACAACTGAACCGCGCCGTTAGGGAAGGGATAAAGGAGGGAGTGAAAGAAGAAAGGAAGAAAGAGGTGCCGTAGAGGAGGGCTCCGGAATAATTTCGACCACCTGGGGATCTCTAACGTGCACTGACATCGCACAGCACACGGGCGCCTTAGCGTTTTTCCTCCATAAAAACGCAGCCGCCGCGGTCGGGTTCGAACCCGCGAACTCCGGATGAGTAGTCAAGCGCCCTAACCACTGAGCCACCGCGGCGGAAACACGGGAATGCAGTCACAGAGAGAAAATTCACAACCAGCCACCTTCAAATCGAGTTTTTTTTTTTCAATTGAGATGTCAAATGTCCCTAATATTTTGGTAACACACGGGCACACTTCGAAGCTGCCCGCCACAACACACGGTGCTCAGAATAAACATTTTAAATTGCAGCTAATAATACAGGTAAATATCACTTCATTTCAATTGTCCTCGGCTGAAAGACTTATTAGCGTTGTTGTTCGGACGGCCGACGATGTGAATGATTAAGATTTCATACGCTGTCACAGTAGGGGCCATGATGATGATGAATCAGCATTTATTAAGCCCGAAATAAATCGATGGTGCATGCAGGCACCAGACGGGGTGGTTCCCTATTTACGGGACCCATATGTTTCTAGCAGCTCCTGGCCCCTGTCCGTCAGTGCGAGCTGAATCGGTAGAGCGGGGCTGGATAACAAGGTCTCCCATCGCTCAAATGGTTAGGGATTGGGGGTGTTAGCGGGAAGGGGAGGAGGGGGTCTTGAGTTTTGTGCGCTCTGCCAAGACGTGCGGCAGAGTTCTCTTTTCTCGTTTGCAAAAAGGACAGAGCACATTATTTCCGCAGGGTACATGCGGTTCATCAGTACGGGATGCGCAAGCGATCCCGCCTGCACTCGACGCAGGATCGTCTGTTGTTGCCTGGTGAGTTTGGGGTGCGGTTCTGGAAGTCTGAACCTTCCTTCACGGTACACCCGGGTAATGTCCCGAAAGCTGGTGACCGGGTGCGGTAGCTCATCCGGCTCGTGCTCAGCCCGGATTGACATTTCTCGGGCATGGTAGTCGGCGATGATATTGCCTGCTACGTGCGAGTGAGCAGGGACCCACACGAGCTCTATGGCTCTTCCCAGAGGCTTGCGCTTGGATAGAATGGCTCGGGCCACGGAGGAGATTACCCCCCTGCGGAAATTTCAGTAGGCTGTCTTTGAGACGGTGACCACGGTGTCCACGCTCGGCTCTGCGAGTGCGAGGTCCACGGCCACTTCTTCGGCAACTGTGGGGTCTGTTGTCTTCAGGGACGCGCTGACGATCAGCCTGTCTTTTGACGTAACCACCACCGCTGCTCGGTCACTGTGTTTTCGGAGCGAGGCGTCCGCGTAAAGGACCCTGGGGTTCTCTTCCAGCTTCCGGGCTATGGCTCTGGCCCGCGCGGTGCGCCTCTCGTCGTCCTTGCCCGGCGTCATGTTCCGGGGAAGGGGTTTGGTCTGAATGGTCGTTTTCCAGTCCTCCGGAAGGGCCGCCTTGATGGGTACTGGCTCGATCTGCCATCCTATCTTGTGTAGGACGGCTCGTCCGTGTTCCGTGTGACTGAGATTAGAGAGGTTCTCTGATTAGAGAGCTGGGCTTCGATGAGCTCCTCTACCGTGTTGTGGGCGCCCATGTCTAGCAGTCTTTGCGTGGACGAGTATATGGGCACGCCCAGTGCTTGCTTCGTTGCCTTACGAAGCATAGCGTTTAGGGTGTCCCTATTAGCCTTCGTCAGCTGGAGACACGGGGCGGAGTAGATAACCCGCGAAACGACGAACGCGCGTACCAGGCGCATAGCATCGTCCTCTTTAAGGCCTCGGTTTCTGTTAGATACCCTCCGAAGCATACTAAGTATCTGTTCGGTTGTAGTCTTGATCTTTGTGACGGCGGCGAGTGCCTTCCCGTCGCTCTGCAGTAGTAGGCCGAGAATCCTAATCTGCTGTGTTGGCTTGATGACCGTTCCATCGATGGTGATGGTCACGTTCGGCGGTAGCTCCTTCTTGGATTTTCCCCGTTGGATCATGAGCAGCTCTGGTTTCTGGGGAGCGCAGCTCAGTCCGCACGACTTTGCGTACTCGTGCACGGTCGTTGCCGCCCGCTGCAAGGCTTCCTCCGTCCAGGCATCGGACCCGGCTCGGGTCGTCCACACCGTAATATCGTCGGCGTAGAAGGCGTGGTCCACGCCTTCGATTTGCTTCAGTAGATCGGGCAGGGGCAGGAGGGCCAGACTGAATAGCAGGGGCGACAAGACTGATCTCTGAGGGTTGCCCCTATCACTGAGCTCGACAGGGTCCGACTTCTCCTCCCCTATCCTGATGGTCGCCGTTCGGTTTGGCAGAAAATCTTTTATGTAGCCGAATGTCTTTCGGACACGTTATTAAACGCTCCCTTCTGGTCGAGGGCGAGTATCCCGCGCAGCGCGTGCCTCGTTGCGGACTTGACGACCAGTTCGTGGAGTTGTATCAACACGTCTTTGGTGCTGAGATGTTGCCTGAAGCCGTACATCGTCTCCGGCATCTGATCCGTTTCTTCGTGGTGCTTTTGCAGCCGGCGAAGGACCATGCGCTCCATCACCTTCCCCCCAGTACGTGAGGGAGATGGGCCGCATGTTGTCTATCGTGAGGGCCTTGCCGGGCTTTGGAATGAAGTGGACCTCGGCGTCCTTCCATTCCTTCGGCAACCGCGAGATCTGCGAGGCTTCGTTTATGTGCTCTAGAAGGCCGCGGGCCGCTGTACCGCTCATGTTACCGAGTAGTTTGTAAGTTATGGCGTCCCTGCTTGGTGCACGTCTCGCTGTCCACAGTTTCGTCATGGTAAACAGCCGGTCCAGCTTTTCGTTGTCGGGTCCTTGGTACCTCTCGGGCACCGGGTACTGGCCTTTCTCTGTGTTTAGGTACTTCGCCTTCAGGTCTTCCAGGAGCCTGCGGCCGTCTCCCTTGCACTTTGGTGAGGTTGCGATTGGTCGGAGTTTTGCTACTCAGCGGGTCGATCAGATGCCTGAAAAGACACCACGTCTTGTCTTCCCCGTCGAGAGCTTGCCCTGCAGGCCGTCGCAGGTCTTCAGCCAATTATCCCTACATAGTTTGGCTGCATACTCGGCGATCTGTTTGTCCAAGACTACTATACACTTGGCCAGTTTTCTGTTGTGTCTCTGACGTTTCCACAGCCGCGTTAACGAGTGCCGGGCCGCCCACATGTGGGCAAGTCTAGCGTCCACGTACGGTGTCTGCGACGTCCTTGCGATTTCTTGGGTAAATGTTTGGAGGGCCTTCTTCTGGTCCCTCGCCCATTCGGTGTAGTTCTGTTGTGTTTCAGCCTGTCCCGATTCTTCCTCGGATGCCTCTTCTTGTTCTTGGGTAAACTTTCTCATCTTGTCCCAATCCGTGATCCGCGCCGTCCCCTGTACAGCCCGATATCGGGAGCCTCGGATCGTGAAGCCGATCACGCTGTGGTCAGACCCCAGGCCCACTTCGTCGCTTCTCCAGGAGACGTCTAGCGTGCCCGATAACCACGACAAGTCTGGCGTGGTGCCCCTCGCGACACTGTTGCCTCTTCTGGTGGTTAAGTCCGGCTCGTTCAGGAAGGCCATCTCGGGATCCTTCATTGCGTTGGCCAGTGCTTTTCCTCTCTTGGACTGCAACTGATAACCCCACGTTGTGTGAGGGGCATTAAAGTCGCCGAGGATCAGGAGTGGCCTGGTCCCCGCCAACCCTTTCGCCTGGCTCACGATGCGGTCAAATTCGTACTGCCGTTGGGACGGCCGGCAGTACGCGCACATTACAAATAAATTGCCCGAGCTGCCAATTTCTCTCGCATGAATTGACCAGCGTGTGCTCGCATACGGCCTGCGCCGGTGACATGTTGAGTGGCCGCCACGTTGCTGCGGACGAGCACCACCGTTCCGTTCTCCGTGGGGTCCGCGTAAGTGACGTACCCGGGAGTCTTGGTTTCCCGTTTCCCGGGGCAAGAAACAGGCGCTGCATTACAGATAGTCCTTATGCAGATGGTTCATTTGACGTAGTACAACACGTCAAAGCGACTTCTTATATAGCTTCTTGAAAAGATCACCCTAAATCGACCTTGCAGACCCTGATCAGGGTCTGCAAGGTCGATTTAGCGTGATCTATGTTATGTTATGCATCGATGCATAACATAAGCTTGACGTCACGCATGTTACTAGGCGGTTATTTCGTAACGGCTCAAGTCTCTCGGCACAGCTCAGATGATCAGAGAAACATCGTAAGGACCAGCCTCGTTCGCTCAATGCAAGGAAGCAGTCACACACCCAAAGATTGCGTTTCGGGCGAGGCGTTTTTCGAAAATTCCCTCATAGCTCTTGAGGAGCGTTGTGACGTTACATGCTGCCAATCCAAACGTAATGGAATCGGCTATCTCACAAAAGGCTCAAGACAATCTGAGTGACCGAGAAAATCATAAGAGCAGTACAGCGCGTGACAGACATTTGCATAGAAGATCGCTCCCTTTGTTAACTTCGATAAAATTATGATACTTGTTCATACCTTACTGTACGTGAAGGTGATTCCTCCATGATTGTTTGAAAAATGATTTCATAACGAGATATTCTTTCCTGAATAACGACACAAAATACACAAATTGGAGACAGTACAGACATGCCGCGGCCGCTCAGTGGTTAAGGCGCTCGTCTACTGATCCGGAGTTCCCGGGTTCGTAGGCCGCGTTTCGATGGAGGCGAGTGCAAAAGGCGCCCTGTGCTGTGCGATGTCAGTGCACGTTAAAGATCCCCAAGCGGTCGAAATTATTCCGGAGACCTCCACTACGGCACCTCTTTGTTCCTGTCTTCTTTCACTCGGTCGTACGGTCAGAATTTCGTCACTCAAGTTCGCCAGTACGTTTCGGTAACCGTCCGGGTTTCGCATTCAAGGCTCCATCTGCAATTCAATCTCATATGCAAAGTCAGGAACCTAACCCCGCGATCCATCCGCTTGCTTCGACCGGTCGATACGTCCTTCGGTCATATCGTGGCGTCAAGAGCAGAACGACAGTTGCTTCAAGCCAGAATACTGGAGTGCAAAGTCTCAATCAGGTACCTGCAGAACCAAGCTTTTTTTGCCCGTCGCCACCAAGCTTGAACATCAGTGTCCGAACGAGTTCGCCAGCATCCAGTTGCACGCCAACCTCGTAGCTAGCCTACAGTCACGCGACTGTGAGCGCGCGCACAAAGAGAAGCTAACCAGACTGCTGCCTGGCCGTAAAGGGAGTCCGACCAACAGACCTGCCTCCACTGTCCACAATCTGTCTTCGTATAGGTCTACTCGAGCCGAGCCCGCCGTCCTGGAGCTCGGTTTGAACGCAACACGAGAGCAGCGCCAGGTGCAAGAAAAATCACCTGTGCTGTTCAACTGGCTGTGGGACGTGTGGAAAACAATCGTCGAGAAGAAGCTCGTACCCGTGCGATCCGCATACTCGCCAAGCTGCCACGTCGACTCCACACCGCACTCCTTGCTGAGGAGCGTGATGCAGTCAAGAGCCTGCTGAGCAACACGGGTATTGTAGTCCTCCCTGCCGACAAGGGCAACGCCACCGTAATCCTAAACGACAGCGACTACGTTGAAATAAAGACGAGGCTTCTGGAAGACGATGACACGTACATGCGGCTCAAGCCGAACTCTACACTCAGGGTAGAGCGAGAGTTGCAAAGACTTTTGACTGACGTCTTTCAGTTTGTTCCACCACAGAACAGATCGTTGTACTTCACGCTCCTCTGTCACAATGGATCTGCACCTGCTTCATGTGGCCTCCCGAAGATCCACAGGCCAAGCGTCCCAATGCGACCAATAGTGGATTTTACCAGCTCTCCCTTGTACCGGCTTTCAGGCTACTTGCACAAGTTTTTTCGCTACTCGTTGGCAAGGGACCGACTTTCGTACGTAATTCCTTCGATTTTATTGAAAAGGTACGTGAAGTCACGTTTGAAAGCGACAAGATCATGGTGTCGCTTGACGTCAGATCACTGTTTATCAGTGTCCCCGTGGATCTGGCGGTGGAGGTGTGCCGATCAGCGCTGCAGGGCGACGACGGACTGAGTGCAAGGACACTTATCGACCCACCGGACCTGTTGAAGCTACAGCAGTTTTACCTGGAAAACATCTACTTCACCTTTCAGGGAACTGTCTATAAACAGGTTCACGGCACTGCCATGGGAGTATCTATCTCGGCCACAACCGCAAACCTGACAATGGAAGCACTGGAAAGCCGCGCTCTGGCTTCGTTCGAGCCACGCCCGAAGGTCTTTCTGCGGTACAGTGATGACTGCTTTTGTATAATCAAAAAGAATGCCTTGGCTGCTTTCACCAACCGTTTGAGCAGCATGGAAGATTATATTCAGTTTAGCATCGAGGAGGAGGTTTCTGGCCGTCTTCCTTTTCTGGACGTCATGGTTGAGCGACGTGATGACCGCCCATCATTCAAGGTGTACAGAAAAGACAAGCACACAGACCGGTATCTTCATTTTAATTCGGTCCATCCACCGTGCCACAGGCGCTCCGTCGTTTCTACCCTCGTCCGACGTGCGGAAAAAAATATGCTCGGAACCTGAAGATAAAGCCTCTGACCTACGCCAAGTGCGCTACGAGCTCGACAAATGCGGCTACGCAAAGCATTTCGTGGACGCTGTTATACGACAGACAGCGAGACTACCTCAGCCCGTTGGCCTTCCTTGCCGTGCCCCAGCTGCAATACCTCATGTGCCAGGCGTGAGTGAGTCATTGGCCCGATTTTTTCACATCTACGATGCGCATATAGCTCATGTTCCTGCGTGCAAGCTTCGTCTCGAGGTGGTGGCCGTAAAATACAAGCTAAAAAAGAAAAGTTTCCCGGCGTAATTTATAAAATCCTCTGCTAAGACTGCGCTCACTTTTATACATAGGGGAAAGCGGAAACTTTGAAAGATGTCTGAAATACTACAAGAATGATTTCAGAAAAAAGAAGGTCGCTTCCCACGCACTTGCTGAACACGCTGAAAACGCGAAGCACGATATCGCGTGGGAAGAAGCGGCAGTTATCGGCCGTGAGGAAAACTGGATACACGCCAATATCCGGAGTCCTTCATCATACAGACAACAGATGACCGTCGCTAAACATCGTCAGTCTACTGCCTACATAAAATAGATGCCTGCAGCGATTAGCACAACGCACTTGAGCTTTGTGTCTGAAATTTTTCCTTCAGTGAACAAGGCTTCAGTGAGGAAGTCGAAACGTCTCTGTTATCTTGACACCTTATTTGGTCGGCGCTTCTTTATTTTTCACATTGCAATACAGTGGGGTACTGTAATAAAAATATTGAAGATAATGGTCCATTTTTCCGATGCATCGCAATATATTTCTTGTAAAGTTTTTCCATCGTTCGCATCGAGTTGTTCAGGCTGCCATAGAAAACCAACGAAGAATGTTTTGGACTATAACAAGAAAGTTAATAGCAAAACAAAATCGAAGCCTGCTGAGGGGGGATCTGTGACTATTGCTGGTTATAGAAAAAACTTACAATGTATGAAAAATAGTGTTCATAAACTATTTCCCGTTGAAAATGCTTTTGTCTAGAATTGCTGGGTATGAGAAGTTCGCCAGTTCGGGCAACATCAAATATTGTTGCTGAGCATACGCGGCATGCAGCGCTTCGGTGAGTGCGCCTTTGCATTTATCAGATATCCTCATGTGTAGTGGACAGTCTGCGCAGCATATTACTCACAGAAACGGTGAGGTGTGGGTGCGCTCGCAAAATAGCCTCACCTGGGCGAGTGCCAAGTGTGGCGTCACTCACATCGCACGCTAGGCTGCCCTGTCTGCACACAGCGACACGCAATGCTGCGTTCACCCTCGTAAATCTCATGACTGTACCGACTGTACCAATTAGCCGAAGCAGTCACTTTTCTCGAGATCGGCAGTTTTAGACACTGCAGACCACGTATCTAAACGTTCAAAAAATCGCGTGACGTCACAAAACGATGAGTCTTTATTGCCACGATCAATAAAGAAATAAACGTGCAACGTCCGCACTTGAGTGCAGAAGCACGAGGAACAGGAAACGATGCTAAACAATCTTGTCGTGATCTGCTGTGCAACCAATAAGAATTGCCTTTACTCCGTATCACTCTCAGACAAAACTTTTCCTCTCCATATGCCAAGCATACTTGAAGTTGTTGCTCTTGGTCCAGTTTTCCGTATCTGCTAGCAAAGCCTTGTTCATTTTTGTCAAATTATCGAGCATATTGCGGTTGTTTTTCAGTCTTTTCAGCTCGTCCTTCTTGCTCAAGAACAGACATTTATACAGAAAACAGGACAGTAATCGGTGGAGCCTTCTCTTTACCCGCTGGTAACCGATGCACAGTGGTGTGATACCGCTCATATTAAACACGAGAAAGTTCACCTTGAACCTTTGACGGCAGATCCTCATAGGCAGCCTCTGAAACATCGCAGATTTTCAGGTTTAAACTCCTGCTCTGCCACTCAAGGCAATATTCTGCAGTGCATGGTCAAAGTAAAAAAAGAACATTCCGGGCTATCTTTGACGTTTCTTTCGTTCTAACTTCTTTAGTTGGCCTATAACTCAACAACTCAACTATAAACTTTTGACTTGATGGCCATTGGAGCTGCCTGTATAGCAGCACTCAACTTGCCTTTTGAGTCAATTGGTTGTCAGTTCGAGGGCGTTCGAAATAACCACGTAACAGGGTTATTCGGAATAGCAACAAAGCCCCATTATAAATTCTCAGGGACATAGATCTTGTATGCACCATGGGAAAATCCCATGTGTCTTTGTGTGTCCGTGGCAGTTTGATGTGCTTGTGTTTCACTTCACATGTATCACCCTCATATGAAGTAACCTGCAAGGAAGATCACTAAGGTAGTCTCTATGGTGACCTCTAAGGAGTGCCTTGTCCTCCTTCATGAAACAAATGCTCTAGGACACAGGCACATCCCAAAAAGGTATTAATATTGTATATATCATTCTAAAGCACACGCAGCACTGAAAAATATTCATAAGAGATGCCAATGTTTTTGCATACTAGGCCTGAATACAAGCAACCTGAATACCCTCAAATTCTCATAAAAATGCGAAAGGACTGCAAATGTGGACACAATAAAAGTGCGCTGAAATGCACAAAATCTTATGTGTAGCCATCCCGAACCAGGATCGTGAAGTAAATAAAATAGGCGTTTCCGTGTTCTCCTCCTGGTACAGCTCTGCTGAGGGCATATTTTCATTCGCTTGTTTTCCAAGTATGATAGCTCCTAAATGTCTAAAATATGCTAATTTGTTTACATGAATGCTACGTGAGACAGGAGTGAGTCGAAAGAAGTGATACACAATGCAGACCTGGGACTGGGTCTAGTCCGTTTTGTCAGATTTCTTCTCTTTTCCGTAAAACTCTTAACGTATAATGCACTTTTCCGCAGTCATCTTAATTACTGCTGTCTTGTATGGGGGACATCAACTTTCGCAAACATTCACAGACTGCTTGTCATTCAGGAAAAATTTCTCCACGTCATGTGCAATAAGCTTCACGACTTTCATTCTGCTGCCCTTTTCCGTGATCTTAGAACCCTGACACTTCCCGCCTTATTGAATCCCCGCCTGGTTTTATCCTACCGTAACGACACAAAGGATATAACTGGTAATCTTTGCCCACTCGCTAATTTCACAAAACGTGTAGCTCCCTACACTACTCGAGCCCCGGAGACTTAGTGTGTTCCTCATCCGCGAACTAATTATGGTAACCAAATGTTAAGCTGCAGGTTGCCGAAGTTATTAAATGACCTTACTCAATGTAACAACGACGTGCTCACTTGCTCTGTAAGAAACCTGCTTGAAATATTTTTGTACGCATGACTGTGTTCTGTGATAAGCTGTGTATGGCGTTTCTATTTTTTTTATTTTCTCTTTTAGTGTTTGAATTGTATCTTTTTCGGTTTATTGTTTTTGCATTTTTTAACATTTAGTTTATTTATACGCCTTCTCTCCGCCCTGCTGCCGCCACTGTAACGGTACTTGGAGCCTGTCAAGCTGCCCCTGAGCAGCTTTTTCCCCTTGTATCCCCCACAAAAATTGTATCTCCTTGTTTGTGGAAAAAATAAACTCAACTAAACTACTCAATATACTTGTCTTGGCGCGTAATATGCTGAATAAAGAAGTCATACTGATCGGACATCGTTTTGCACCGACTGCTCAATGCTTCCCATTGTGCCCTTTAATGCCATCAGCTGTTCTAGCTTTTTATTTGCGTTTCCTATTAGGCTGGCATGATCACTATCCTGTTTAGTGTTCGACTTGCCACTTTAGCTGCCCCTTGTGCTTACAATCCGACAGAACCTTACACTTTCCGCCGTGCTTCCCCTTTGGATAAGAACGTCGATTCTTGCAACTTTTGAGCGGCAGTCCGCAATGACACGCGTAAGTGTAATCCATGCATGTCAAGACTTGTACACCTGGACAATCCTTACTGTAGCCCGGACACGCTCCTGTAAGTTTCGACGTGACAACGTATCGTTACCAGCTAGCCCGAATGAACCTTACAAGCGCCACAACACTAAGCAGCAAAAGCAGCAACAGGATCAGAAAGGGAACATGAGTTTTTCAAAAGAGATTCCAACCAACCTGCGAAAGTGTAGTAGTAAAGGTCCGGACTGCGTCGACGACGCTGCCGGTGCTGCCAAAATGCTGCGAAGATATCGTAGCGCTTGAAGCCAAACAGAGAGTCAGTGCTGAATGTCTTTATTTGGCAGAAGGAATGGATGCCTAAGATTCCCGCTGAGAGTCGCTCGCTCCTGTATCCATGACTTCATCGTACAAGCTCACCAGTCTTGTCAGCAGCACCTCATAATTGAACCTTCCGCTCCCGTGCCCAAAGGGGTCCCTCATCAGGGTTCCAGACTGATTCACAAGGTCTTTGAGCGTTCTGACATGCTTATCGTACAACTGCGGGAATGACGTGATGATGGCGTCCTTTATCGCCGGCGGGTACAAGGAACTACCGTCGATGCACGATTCGACCGCATCACAGAAGGCCACCCTTATGGTCTCGTGCCGCAAGAAGGCGTTGTAACCGAACACCTCGCACGGGTCCCTTCTCCTCACAAGTCGAGGTTCATTGTAGTAAGGGTCCTGGGTCATCAACGACTGGATGGCAGTCAGCACGGTTCTCAAGTTGTGGTCCGAACACCAACCATGTTGTCCTGGCCAGGTACCGAGGATGCTGAGGCAGACCATGCCATCCTCGTTGAGGTTCGGGCCGAAGCGGACCCAGCCTCCATCTGTGGTCATCAGGCGCACCCTCGGCGGCTTGGTCGGGTACTCGGCGGTGCACTTTGTCAGGAAGTGGAAAAAGCCGCCCTCGTACGGTGTGTCGGCTGGTCCGACGACCAGGGCGTGGATAGTGGTGTAGTCGTTCTCCTCCGGCGCAATTAACACACCTTGGATGGGTCGCTTTATGATGTCCGCTATGTCTCGTCTTATCCTGCTCAGGCACTGTGCTGACGGCTCCTCATGCTTGTACGAGAAGGGGTCCCAGAAGCTCAGAAATGGAGCCAATTGCACCTCCGCAGGCACGTCGTCATCTTCCAGCGCATGCGCCATTCGGAAAGCTTCTCAGGAAAAGACAGTTGATCAATGTCTTACGCAACTGGTGCACCGCCGTTATTGCCTGAAACCGGGACAGGAACTACGCCAACTTCCTTTTGTAGTCGTTTTTCATGTGTCCAGCTCTTCTGTAGCACCATTCTGTAGCGCTGCTATAGAGGCTATAGATGCGCGAGCCTAAGCTTCTAAACCCTTGCAGCTGGCTCGTGAGTGTGCGACAACAGCACGACCTCGTCTCGCGCCCGAAACACTTATCGAAGTTTACAAACTCGCACCACTCTACGCAGATATGATTAGTGAAGTTTTAGGAAATAAAAAGGGCGTGAAAGACGGGACGAGAGAGAGCACACAGGGGCAGCGTCGGCGTTGTGTCTGTCGCTTCTTTCTTTACGCAGTTTCACGCCGTTTTTCTTGCTTTATTCATAGACCAACTGGTCTAATAATCATCCCTCTTGCTTTTAGGCCGTCTTCTTGGTCAGCAATCAGATATGTCGGGCTAATTGGTTCATGCTGAAGGAAAAGGGCAAACTGCGCGAAAGGATTAAGACAAAGAGAAAGGAAAACGCACGACACTAACGCAGACTGTCAACTTTATTTTCGAAACACAAACCATGTTTAAGCGCGCTTGGGCGCGCTGAAAAGGTGCGGCACACAAGATAACCTCCGGAGTGAAACAACATACAGCATGAAAAATTCAGAAGTAAAACTAACTCTGGGCCGGCCCCCACAATCTTAAGATAATGCTCTGCAAGCACACATTGAACTACATTTGTTAGGTTGGGGCAACCTAAAAATAATGAACATTGAACTACAAAGCAAAACCAACATACAGGAAGCGTTTGATGAAAAGGTGAATAAAACTTACAACCAATCAACAGTGCAATACCGTCCAACATCAGTTGAAGCCTACATCAAGGAAAACACTTGTGAACAAGGCGCCGAGTAAGTTCAGTGTGTGTTCTTTTCCTTGTTTTAACCATTTCGAGCAGCTTACCTTTTCCCTTCTTGGTCAGGTAGGCATATTCTAAAATGTTCTTTATTTCATAATTAAAAAGATAAAAGCCAACTTTTAATTCTAAACTTCAGAGCAAAAATATTCCACGTTAAATCTGTTCAGAAAGTATTGTCTGCCTTGGCGACAACGCCCTGAAAGGAAGAGCAGACGCACGTGGCGATGAAATAAACTCAGTGACTTGCGCCCACAAAGAATTTAAGAACTGGATGGCGGCGATAGCAAGCGTGCTGGGCAGCCGTTCAAGAGAATCACCGCCGCTCTTGACCACACTCAGTTTAAAGCTGGCAAATAACTTTCATGATAAGGCACGAAAACAATCGACAACCTCGAACATAGTAAAAGCAGTTGCATGTGGCTGCAATCATACGAGATCAATCTGATGGGTTCTCAAGTAACGTAGCGAGACAGAGATGTCGGCAGCGTTAAGCTGAACGAACAAATACAAACCTTCGCGGCAGAAAATATTCGAAATTATATTGTTTTTTGGAGAAAGGAAATGAATAATAATAATTCGTTTTTAATAATAATAATAATTGGAAATGCGCAGTATTTGTCTCATATATCATTGGACATCTGAACCGCGCTGTAAGGAAGGGGATAAAGGAGAGAGTGAAAGAAGGAAAAAAGAGGTGCTAGAAGAGGGCCCCTGAATAATTTCGACCACCTAGGGATCTTTAACGTTGCCTGCAGTGACATCGCACAGAACGCGGCCGCCTTAGCGTTTTGTCCTGTGCGATGTCAGTGCACGTTAAAGATCCTCAAGTGGTCGAAATTATTCTAGAAAATCTCTCACATCTCGCTGGACACCTGAACCGCGCCATAAGAGATAGAGGGAGTGAGAGAAGGCGCCGTAGTGGAGGGCTCCAGGGCACTTATGTCTGCTTACGTAGTGGAGAGCTCCAGGGCACTTATGTATTATGTCGGCTTATGTGAAGGAATGATAATAATAATAATTGGTTTTTGGGGAAAGGAAATGGCGCAGTATGTCTCATATATCGTTGGAAACCTGAACCGCGCCGTAAGGGAAGGGATAAAGGAGGGAGTGAAAGAAGAAAGGAAGAAGAGATGCCGTAGTGGAGGGCTCTGGAATAATTTCGACCACCTGGGGATCTTTAACGTGCACTGACATCGCACAGCACACGGGCGCCTTAGCGTTTTTCCTCCATAAAAACGCAGCCGCCGCGGTCGGGAGGAATGCGACAGCATGTGTTCTGAGGAAAGAAAACGTTTATTGACAAAGAAAAGGGCGCAGTATACTAGCAGCTCTCAGATCTCGATATCTCGGTAGACACCTTAACCCTGCGAAAGCATGTGTTTTGAGGAAAGGAAACGTTTTTGATGAAAGGAAGAAAGGAAAGGGCGCAGTAGCTCTAGATCTGACATCTTGTACATTTTGAAACTGGTTTTTGGGGAAAAGAAATGGCACAGATTCTGCCTCACATATTCTCACATCTGTCTCGCAGCACACGGTCACCAATGCGTTTCGGCTCCATCGAAACATCAAACGCTGCTGCTTCCACATTTTGCCCGCACCTTTCGCCGACATAGCTTTGTAATACTTTCGCTCTAAAATTTCGACCACCTGGGTTTTTTTAGCGCACGTCATACAGCCCATGGCCGCCTTTTGCGTTTCGTCTCCATCGAAACGCGGCCCCCGCGGCCTGGTTCGAACCCAGGTACTTCAGCTCAGTAGCCAAGCGTCCGACCCACTGAGCTACCGTGGCGGGTAAAAGAAATGTCCATTATGTTGATTTTCTTTACCCATTTCAGCGTGGTTGTTTTTTATGAGCTGAAAGCTGGGGTCTCACGCAGCCACTGGCCATTTTTCGTAATCTTTGCAGGACCGCTATTGTCCTCCCGTTTACGATAGAAAAAAAGTTTTATTTCATGAAACAGGTGAATCTATTTACGTTTCTCGGTATGCGTTGTTGATAGCAATAATTGTTGCTACGAGTCGAGTGAGCAAAAAGCGTAATGCATAGAGTACTTTCGTTCGACTTCTCTACTTGCGTACAGTGTTTCAGAAAAACTCCTGGCCCAAAAAAGAGGGCTGGCTCTGCAGAATTTAAATGAAATGATATCGGTACACTAGCAGCTGGTTTTGGCTCCAGCAGATAGTTTAGAACCGGTGCTCTAACCATGTTTAGAGCACCAGTTTAAGCACACTACAGGATTCTAAGACAGAAAATTTCTGTAGTCTTGTATTTTGGGCATGTCTTGTGTAGTCTGTCTTGTCTTTGTAGTCCATCTTCTGTAGTCTGTCCTGTCTTCTGTAGTCTGCCTTATGTAGTGCTCGTACACTGTGTCGCAGTCATTACTGTGTCACATGTCAATTAACACAGGCTTTGTGCATTCTGGAGTAGACAATGCGCAAAAATGCACAACTTGTTAATGGTCCCCTGTCAATTAGCACAAGCTTTGTGCATTCCAGAGTAATTCACGCACAAACCACTTGTAAATGATCAATTTTTATTTACTTTTATGTGCTTTTTTCAAGCTTGCCGATGTCAGTTGTCCAGCGTGGTCCTGGCCGCTGGTTCCTAGCTACATCGCCCATGAGCCAAGAAAAGTGGTCTTTTGTCTACGCTGAAAAAAGAAAGATCACTGCAGCTACCCGCACAAAAAGAATGTGAAAGCGTTGACTCCTCCTCGACACTGGTCGCCTTTAAAATTTGGTGCAATGGTTGTTTTCTTGTTCACTTAAATGGATATCGATTAACTCTTATTTTACCCTCATTTCATCCCAGCAACCATTTCGTGTTTTAAGTTTTCTGCCGCGCATCATTCACACCCACTCACTAAATACCCGCCCAATCTATTTACCCGTCCATTACATTTTGCTTCTCATTACCTAAATGCCTCTAATTTATCATTTTTTCTATCTCCTGATAACTTGTCATTGGTCACGTGATTATCCATTTCGAGTTTTCAAACTTGGCGCCACGCTTTGGCTCCGTCCACACTTCCGGTAATTCAAATTTGGCACTACGCTGTGGCTCCGCCAACTTCTGGTGTTTTCAAATTTCGCTGAGGCTTTTGCTCTGACCCGGCCACTTTTTGGACATTTCTGGCTCTAATTAATTATCTGATTTCGATTTTTTTTTCGCGCAGCATCCTCACAACATCCTCTTCCAATTACAACCACTCGTTTGACGCTATCTCTTCTGAGTTGCCCACAACTGCTGCGGACACAATCACCGGCAATATAACCTAGTAAAGTTCTCGCTTTATTTAAAATGTAATACTGAACAAGGCTCACGTCTGGGCGAGTTGGTACTGACAAACCTTAAAACCAGCCAGAAGACGCAACACAGGAGAAGACATGAGCTCAAGAAGATGCTGGACTAACAATTGAAATTTTATTGAAGGAAATCTGCAAATGATGACCCTCAAAGGGATTCATGCGCACGATACCCCAAAGCAATGAAAGGGCGAAATGCAATCGAAATTCACTGGCATACTAATTAATCATCTAAAAAAGCAAATTCCTTATGGTGAAGGTTTATTGATGGCTTAGCCACATGTGTCCTTAGGCTTACCGGTGTAGTAAGCCTCAGTTATGTACCGACAGAGTTCTCCCTTCCGTAAACCACTAATGTGTTGCGGAAATTAGGTGTGCAGAGACAGGTCATCCTGAGATTTGCATTCATAGGATTGAGCGTGCAGTGCCAGATTAGAATTTGCCTTCCCCATATAGAGTGAAAGTGCTCAGTCAGGTGCAAATTCAGACATCTGCATGTCTGCCCAGTGAGATATCAAATCAGTGAGATATCAAATTTTACATGCACTGCTTTGTTTCAATGACCGACTAAGAAAAAAAGAGTGTTTTCCATGAGCGCAACTATTTTTTCACACTAGCTTTCTACAGTAAACCATGTTTATCACGACCTCGTTAACACTGACTTGCTGCACGGTCCCAGCACTACTGTGTATAGTTCTATGGTTTCAAATGCTTGTTAGCTCTGAGCCTTTGGCCTTGCACCGGTTAATGCAGAAAACTTCGGAAAGGGCAACCAGAGCTTCGAGCTTTGAGCCATAGGTATTCAGAAGCTCCTCGGTGGTTCTGTGGGAGAACGTTTGGCTGGGTGACACAGTAACAAATGCTGCTACAGTTACTTCCACTCCACTGCAAAAAACTCGCACAGCAGAGACATCTCCTCCATTTTGCAGTGCAGAAATAATCATCGAAATTCAAAGCACACATACTAAGTGCCCACCTACTTTCGAACACAGCTTCATAATTATGGGTATAATAATTGCAATGAAATACCAGTCAGTACATGTAGTTTTCAATTTATCCTAAATTATAAGCAACTCAACAAACAATAAACATTAAAAGGGAAATAAAATAACCAAAACCGTTTAAAATATGTGACATCACTACACTCCAGCAGTTCTTGCGCTTTGTGCACCATCGAACCACACTTTCTTACAGGCACATTTGCAAAGAAATTGGGTTGAACCCGATTCTAAAGAATCTTTTTGGCATGCAACAGTAGGGAGAAACCAGGTTTTAGCCAAAAACAAAGACCCCTACACATTGCATCACAAACACAGATGGTGCACTTGAGTCTACAGCCTCTCCACAAGGTGCATGATCCCTGTCTGCTACTAGTCAAATTTCACTATTCTACCTTGCTCAGTACCTCCCACTGCTTTTCTCACTCTTGGAATCCTGCAGCCTTAGCGGATCATCAGCTGTTTATTTATTTATTTACATTTCTGTAGCACCACGAAGGCATAACTGCGGGGGGAATACATACATACACAATCAATCATTCGGCAACACAATCAACCCGACAGCATGTGCCAACCTTTTGTACAGGACGGGAAAGAATCTAAAGCAGATTATAAAAAAGAGCGTCAACAGTGCATTCACATCAGTCAATTGTTCAGGGAAGGACAAAATGAGGAAAAGCAGAAAAACAGCAGCTGAGCATGCATGCACACCACAATTCCGACAACAGTGCTCGAAACTTTTCCTCGGACTGGCATTCAACAATACATTGAGGCAGCTTACAACATTCACTGATGGCATGCGGAAAGAAAAACAGTTTCAACACATTAGTACGGCATTTTATCATGTATTTTCCAGTCGTGGTAGTGCCTTCTGGATACAAAATGAGGTGGCAGCAAATAAGTTTCAGGGTTAATAGTAGTTTCCTTGAAATAAATGCGGTAAAGGAATTCTAACTTTATTCCTAAATGGCACTCCTCCAGAGAGTCCCAGTTCAGGTCATGCTTGATACTGTTACTTCATAATTAAAAATATATTTGTTGGTGACAAACCATGCTGCACGATTCTGAACGCATTCCAGCATATAATAGGTTCTGACGAGAAGCTCCCAGACTGCATAGGCATACTCCTTAACTTGTCTGATGTTTGTGAAATATATAAGTTCCTTAACCTTCTGAGGAGCATCCCAAAAATTCCTTTCCAAAAAGGTTTAGCATTTTTGATGCTTCTGTCAAAATATATTGTCTGCTTTCTCCATCATTATTCTCGTTTTAGCACTGCACTTTCCACAGCAAAACTGCTGGATATTGTACTATTAACACGTTTGTGTGGCGTGCAAGTGGCTTGTATCATGAAAAATTGGTGTAAATATAGCCTAGCCAATTTTCCATGCCACAACTACAGCCGCAGCCTGTTATCATTTTGTGGAGCAGCACAATGGCCTTCAATTTTACAGTGGTGAAGTGTGCAGCATTTTGTTTCAAACATGAGTGTGAAGGGAAGACTGTTTATGATGCATGAAAAGAAAGGAATGACAGGCATACTGTAGTTTGCAAGAATACCCTGTGGGCATTACAAAACACTGTAACCCTTGCTTTATCTTTGCCAGCTAACAAACTCTATAAATCATCTGCAAATACTTTGGTTCATAAAGAAAAGCTGCCGTGCACTCATTTCAGGACAGTGGACTTTCCCTCAAGCCAAACTTCAGTGCATGAATATCTCACTATATTAGGCAGATCTAATTGCAGTGAAGATTTGCAGCCTATTCCAGTGAGTCAGTGCATCACAGCAAAGGTTATGAAAACAAATGCAAGTTTATGAGTTTCACAAGCGCATGAGCTTGCCCAATCTATTCATGCATGTAACTGAGAAATTTTCCTTGAAAAGATGTTTACCACTGCAGGTCACAGCACTTCTGTGCCAGGTAGCACATTACAAAAGAAGGGTAGCGGATCGGGCTAGTTGGTGCAGATTTGACATTTTCAAAAGCGCTAAAACACCGAGGACGCAGAGGGAACAGACAGGGACGAGCGCTCGTCCCTGTCTGTTCCCTCTGCGTCCTCGGTGTTTTAGCGCTTTTGAAAATGTCAAATTGCAAAAGAAGTCTGCATAGAAAGCGTAATAAGTAATGTAAGCATGGTAGAATATAAAACTGACTATCCTTGAATATAGAACTTACTATCCAGGCCATAGCTCTTGGAACTAAGCTCCACATATTTCTCCATAATACTATACTGCAGATACAACTAACAAAGCAATAGAGTGAGAGAGAGTTTTTCTAATGAAATGAAAAACAATATTTAGCTGGCATTCAAATCCACTGACCGGCTCCTCAGCGAGGAAGGGAATAAGAGAGGCAAAGATGAAGGAAAAGAGGTGCAGGAAATTGTTAATGTTTAGAAAATAATTATAAATTTACAGAAATTTTCAAAAATGATGTAGCCCCTAATTTTGCTTGGTGTTATGAGGTTTAACACCACAAAGCGGCGCAGGCTATGTTAGATATTAGAGAAATGGATAAATCTGTAAGTGTGCTAACATCACAGAGTTCCTGCACCTCTAGCATCTTGTCTCCATCAAAATGCGACCACTGCACCTGGAATTGAACCTGCATCTTTCGGGGCAGCAGCTGAGTACCATAACCACGGCTCCCATTCGGGGGGACATGCTTAGTTTAGTTTATTTGGGTTTAACATCCCAAGGCGACTCAGGCAATGAGGGACGTTGTAGTGAAAGGGTGACATGCAACAAAGTGGTGACTAACAGGCTTTACAAAGTTCACTACAGAGTGAGCTTTGATGAGGTTTTAGAGTTTGTCTAGTCTACCGATGCCATATATTTGCACAGATAATTCCTTACAAGTACATGGTGCCTATGACAGGCTCTGAGACCGAAAGCACAAAGCAATGTGTCCAGAAAATGAAGGCAAGAGCAGAATTTCTTGCTGCCAACAACCACTCCACTACCCAAAAGGACAGTCAGCTTTTAAAAATGCATGTCCTGCCAATGTCTATTCGAGATTTCAGCTCAGGTTTTTATTCGCATTTATTGCCAACTCACGCAGCTCTCTCCTCCATTTCTTAGCATTAACCCTGTGATTTTTCTTTCAGTGGTTCACTGCACTGTTCGCAATTTCAAACGTATTAGTGTACAACTTTTTTCCCGGCAGATTTTTTTTTTGTGGCAGCAACGCAGTTTAAAATTTGTTTTTGGGCACACTGCAAGGCACTGTTCGTAACTTCTGCACGCGTGCCAAAGGCCTTAAACCCCAATCTACTCGCAACCATTTCTCTCAAATGCTCTGCATTTGTGCACGGCCTGGCTTAGATGTGCGGACGACCTGGCCTAGATGTACTTTGTCACCACTTCCAGTACCTCACTGCCTATCGTAAAAGGTTCTCTTTCCAGATTGTTGAGTATTTTAGCTCGCTTTATTTGTGCACCGAGTATTTACACCCTCAATCATGAACTACAATTCCTAATCACTGATACTACAGCAATAACATCACGAAATTATATGTAACTAAGCCATTTCACCCAAGTCTGTGTTTCCCAAACCAATCCATTGCTAGACAGAGAGGGTCACCTCATCTAGCACTGTCCCATCTAGTTCACTCTATGTGTTCTACACAGTAAGCAACCGTTGATTTCAAATCACTGCTGCCAAACCTACACTTATGACAAACTTCATACGCTAGGGCTTGAGGATTCGCTTTCTACAATCATCATCACACAAACGTACTCACTAGGATTTCTCGTCACAGGAGGAGGCTGGCACTGTGGTGTGGTGCTTATCCCTCGTCAATGTTCAGACATGAACACATGCAGTGCATTTCGTTACTGTTTTCATTCGACATACTGACAAAGACGAGAGAGGATACTAAGTTTGTTATCTCGTCGGTGACAAGTTTTCGCTCGCTAGCTTTCTGCCAAGGGCTGGCTTTGCGACTGTCAGTCTCGTCGGCATCGCTCGTTACAAAGCCTTTCACAAGCCAACAGGTTCTGCTAGCTAGCCCACAGGACCCCATCAGCATCAATCACTAGCAAGCAGTGACTGTTGAGAGGCGATATCACTGACATTCCAATACTTGAGGCTGCACCCCTTGTTTTCACTTAATGCGGGTGAAAGGTTGAAGTGACTCCTAGGTAGGACAATATTATGTTGCACTGAGTACCTGTGGTTGAAACTTGCTAGAATGTGCCTGTTTACGACCAGTAAGAAAAATTAAAATTGTTAGTGTTTAAAATTCTGTACCCCTCCAATCTAAACAACAAGAGCACAGCTGCTTATATGCAAGAAACAGGAACAGAGATATCTTGATTAAATCGAAAAAAGAGGAAGTGCAGTGCATGTGCAGAGAAGATATAAGCAATACCACACTAAAACACTGGGTGCATTCCAAGAGTAGGTGAATGCATGAATGGGTGGCAATCAGGTGGCCAAATGTGATTAGGAAATTTTGAGGCAAAAGGAAGGTAGCAGGTGGCACAGGATACAGTTACCTAAGATCAACCAGAGAACCATTGTTCTGCACTCATTTTAATGGCAGATTCACACAACAGGCAGGATCACCAACTCCAGGAACGGGCTGCGCATCATGCGACTCAATGTCAATCACCATTGCAAATGGCACCAGCACCGCGGACTGCACATGAGGAAAACGAGATTTTTGCTCTCAACTTTGAGCAGCAGTCAGCTGCGCTTTTAAGAGCAAAGCTCTAAAGTACGGCAACATTGGCACTTTTTGTTTTACTGACTTGAGGGTCCTCGTGAGCGTGCAAGTCCCATGTTTGTTTTGCACCAAATGTTTTAACTGCGAAGTATGTTTAACTAATGAGGGGGTACCTAACAAGGGCGTCAGCCCTCCGCTACGACACCTCTTAATTCCCTCCTATATCCCTCTCTTACACTACGGTTCAAGTTTCCACCAAAATGTGAGACAGTTACTGTTACATATCCTTCAATTTTCCTTCAACTAATTTTTAATTTTTCAAGGATGCAGTTTAAAGAAGGTAGAGGTACAAACTGAGCAGTATAACCATATGCCGTGGCAATAAACCAGCAATAAATCTGTGCAGACAGCAGCTTGCCCAGTGCATTGCAAGGATGCTATGCCATAGAAGGATTGGTGTCATCCTGCAATGTTACACTACTGACTGACATTTTGGTCTCTGTATCAGAAATACTGGTAAACCATCATTGTAGAGCACAATGTTTTTAAAGGGATAAATGAACATATAGGGCCTTTTCGAGGACACGTACGCATAACAGGCAACAGGTGTGCAATGTCAAAGCACCTGAAGCAGGCTCAACTCCTTTACGTTAACAGCAGCTGGTCAAGAGCTACATGAGCGACTATATTTTGTACAAGTCTACAGTTCCTGTAATTATAAGCTGAGGTACTGCTGTGAACTGCATGTAGAGTTTGCATGCATTTCTAAACCTAGCTGCAAGCCTATGTTGAAAATATTTTTCTAAATAGGCAGGTAAGATATGCATCACTGAAAATGAATAACTACCATGAACCGCTGAGGAGGGATGACACAGCCGAAGGCAGGAAGCACGCATGGCCAAATAGATGCTGGCAACTGCAATCCATCCACACAAACAGCTGTCAGTGGCTGCAGCAATGTCATGAATGACAAGACAGGAAATTGTCTACTGCTTTAGGAACTAAAATCAGTCGTAATATAAGTAAATAAAAAAGTGATGAGCTAGCCCATGACAAGAGAAATGGACAGATTTTATGTAAAGCACACATATACATTCTTTGAGAAGAGTCAGGATGACTATCACAACCACATGAAAGATGAGCTGGCTGAAATACCGCACACCAATTTGAATATAGGATGCGCAGCTTTCCATTCATTCTAATCATGGTGCCTTGCACCAATGTCTAGGTATTAAACTGAACGTTGCGACCAGTCCGACTTGGATAAATGAGAAAAGAGATTGGAAAAAAGCATGCCTTCACTAGCAAGGACCCCGATATCTCACACCACAGCTTAGCATCATACAAAAATTGACCGCGCCTTTAACAAATCTGCATACAATTAAAAGCTGCACAAATTTGTCGACTGTCAATGCAAGTAAAGGCAAGAGAAACAAAAAAAAATACCAAAGAACACTCGTGAGTGCGGCGAAGGGAGGTCTGTGGGTAGGATCCCGTGCCTGGGAAGAGTTCCGAGCTCGGAGAATCGCCGGAGCACAGCTGATGGTACGAAACCAAGAATAAATAAAAAAGTGGAAATAAGTAAAAAAAACACCATCGACAATGGCGAACGACTTGAATTCGGGCCGCACAAGGGAGGGATATAGCAAAAAGCTAGAAATCCTAAATAAGTGTGCAGTTGCATCCCCAACAGCTCGCAGTGCTCAGAAGGAGAGGAAGCATCGACGCTTACAGCTCAGAAGAGACGCAAGATTGATCTTTTGACATAACACTGCCTCAAATCCTGTTCAATTAGGGAAGCACAGATAAGTTTACAAATGACAAGGCGATGAATATGCCCCAGCCTTTCACAGGCGGTCACTGTTTCAATAATTTAGTATGACGATATTAAGGCGCAAGCACTAATCCGGTAAGTACCAACCCTAACCCTGGGCAAAACAGTGCGCCGTCTGATCGCAGCTAGCCTAGCGCGAGCGCTCCGTCGCGCGGCACTTCTCGCTCGTCTTCTACGCAGTGCAAATCCATGATTTTGTGATATCCGTTGCCATTTTTATTGGCCACGGCACACGAATATTAAACGCACATAAAGACAACGAGAACCACACTTGTCATGCAGGATATAGGCCCTGCTTTTTTGGCGCCGCATTATAGCTGCGGCAACCGCATGCAGACTGCCTCCATTCACATCCCTGTATAGCCACATTCAAATAGCGCGTGTGAATACAAATCAGTAGCAAAGAAACGCAGAGCGGGACTCGCCGGTCATGCGATTCATCCAGGCTTAGTAAAACCGCGCAGGAGTCTTCGTTGCCTTTCCAGACGGAAACGTCGCAGCACTGCCTTTCTTCTTGGCTTACCCGTTGAAACTCGCCAAACGTGACAGGGCGTATTTCTTGTCGTTGGCTTCCAAAACACACTCCTGCTCACCTTCCGATTTAATTAGTTTTTCACAGGTGTCTGCCGTACAAGCACTCAAGCAATGCCTCAAAGAGGCAAATAACACAAAACGCGACGCGTCGTTTGCGCTGTCATGGCGCCGATCGCTGCGCTTTCGCGTCGTTGAAAAATTGCAACCCACAAACAAGTTTTTAAAATGTTTTTAAAATGTTTTAAAATGTTTTTTTAAATCACGAATATTTAAATTATGTCCACAACAAAGACACTGTATTTTTTTTAAATCTATTTTTGCATTATTTATGAATATCAAAGCACTTTCAGTTACTTTTTCTGGCATGTCGTTCGTAGAAGCTGCGATCCTGTGATCCCATCAAGTGAGCCGAATGTGCTAGTAGACGACGAAGCAGATGATGCTGTTGACGGAATGTAAATTCGTTTGATGCCAGATAAAATGACTAAGTTGCGACAAAAAAAAGCGATGAAATGCGGCGTATCTTAAGCTGGCGAATATCGCGCACGTTGAACGCGGTTTCACATCGATGCCTAGCCTAGCCGGTTTCACATCGATCCAGCAGCTCAGTGCACTTGGGAACTGGCTAGCGCTGAGGTGCTACTCTCGTCATCGTTTTACTGTGAACCTCGCCTCGTAGTAAAATAAAGATATGCTCGGCTTCCGCGACACCTTCAGGAGCGGAGCCAGCTGAGGCCAGGAGAGCCGCATTGAGCAGCAGCAATTAAAGGCGCTAAGGGAATACATTTGTTTGTATTTCTGTTATCGATTTTACCAGCAACTCGGCTTAGTATGGACTTGAACAAATATGACTATTTCATTTTTCTGATGCTGCAGGCCGGCATCCAGGCTGGCATGCCGGCCCCGAGAAGGGCGCTCTTACGTTATCACGACGCTTAATTGTATGGCCGTGGTGCACATCAAAATCGCCAGACATCCTCCTGTTCGCTCAGGTTGTCGTGCCACACAGTACAACTGGGGACCAGAGCACTTTAGAGGACCGAACGCGAGGGCGCAGGAGCTAGACTGGGCCAAAGCAGACGAAACTCTCGAAAGAGCGCGATTGACGACAGTCCCAAGACTTAATTCTCATTTCGACCGAGAATCGAACGAGAAGGATGCCCGCAGGTGTGAGCAGTTCCGTTGTTGAGCTGCTGCCTGATCGCAAGCGAATGCGGGTCGCATGCCGTTTGCAACTTGCAAGTCTGAATGGGCATTAAATGTGCGTTCACAATAGCGAGTCCCAGAGTTCGCGAAAGTTAATTAAGCCCATTGGGACCCCCTTTATTGGGACCCGCTTTCTGGGTCCCTTTAACAAAGGAGATGCCAGAGTTTGCAACGAAATCACGCATAAATCAGTACTCTCTACATATTCACGCACAGTCAGAAGAGGCACTATGCACTCCGACGAAATCGCATAAATCATGCGCATTAAGTATGCGATGCACATTTGGGGACGTTCGTTACGAAATGCAGAAAATGGGAACTTCGTAGCAGTTCGTGAGCACTGCGCTCGAATATCGCGCGTCGTTTCCAAACTAGGGTAGCCGTGGTTTCTTCAAGACGATTTGGGGTCTACTTGTTCGCGTTGAACAAGTATAGTTGTAGCGTGTCGTCCTCCTTGAGCGGTCTTGAGGACACTGTATACTCTTCACGTTTCGCCGACTCCGCTCCTGGATGAGAAAAGAGCGCAATGTTGGTTTAATAAAATAATAATAAAAGGAAGGAAAAGATTTTTGCTTGCTCTGGCATCTGCCATACATACCGAAGTACCTGAGCTAGGGCAGCGGAAATAAAGGATAGCAGACAGAATGGAGAAATGAAATGAAAGAGGTAAGGGAACAGGAAGAGAGGATAGGGGGACAGGTAATATACACAAACTATTTACACAATAATAAAGATGTACAGGTTGCGCGCGTGATTAGTTCATGATGAAGCACGAGGTTGTGACACGTTTCGGACATTTCGAACGCGTAAATGCCGACCAGATCGTGGCGCCGCCGTAATCAAGAAATTAAAGCGAACCGTTGTTAGAGTAGGAGGCCCCCGTAACCTCGGTACATTTATTGATCACAAAAGTTCTCCATACTTGAGCGAACGCCACAAATATTGTGAAAGCGTAAAGGAGTGAGCAGGAGAACTTAAAACGTCAACCATAAACTCTGTTCTGTACGCTTTTCCCTACTACGTCATTTGTGCAAATTATATATAAGTTTTGCTAACGGACCTCAGTCAAGTTGCCGGCATTTTCATGCCTCAAGGAACTGTGCCTCAGAAGGCACTACACCGCACAAGGCCCTCTCTACAGGTGATGACGTACTACCCAGGGAGGCACTCTGACGCATAAAGCACCGTACCTCCTAAGGCACTCTACCGCTCAAGACGCGACATCGGAAGGCGCTCAGTTTCGAAAAAGTCCACCTTTAAGGCACACTGCCGCGGAAAGCACTCTACTGTTAAGGCACTCTACATCGGAAGGCATCCACCACGGAGGGCACTGCAGCCACGACACTCTTTCGCGTATGCAAAGCCCCGCTGCATCCAACAGTCACCCTCATTCCTCTACAACGGCAGCAACTAGTGCCCCAATGACGTAATTGCATGACCGTATCGGGGGACTACACCAATAAGTGGTTTGCTCCGGGAAAGGAAATATTTCAAGCTTGTAACACCCCTCAATTTCACCGCCTAATGACCTTAGAGCCCAGCGGGTGAAACTTACTGAAACCCACTCGCATGGACACGTACTACATTCAGTGCGGCTTTCAGCGTTTACCTGCGCATTTGCTTTACTAACTATGCCGACCACTGTCAATAATTGATGCGTTAGGTGTCATGTAGGAATTCCGTAAAGTTTGTGTCAGCGAATCAGGGTACTATTTAACTGTCAAAACACATTTCACAAGCAGGAACCGTTTGTGACTCGCAGTCTGGAGACAGCTGAGATAGCTCGGCGTGAGATAGCCCGCCATTCACGCAGCACTCAAACATGCGAATAGCTTGTATAAGCTACGCCATCAGCTGCAGGTGTCAGCAATGCAGATTTTGTGTTCGTGTATTTCTACTACAGTGCCGGCAGATTATGAAAGCATGTCAGCTGTTTGAAAGTTACTCAGTGTTCACGAGATGGCGCAACAAGAAAGCCATAGATGAGTCTACATCTGCCGCTCGTTCTACTGGTCGCCTTTTGTGAGCGAGGTTTTCAAAGCCGCTTATTGCTGAGCTCTTTGGCGCATATTTATGCATCACTTCTATCAAACATAAGTTCTATAGCAGACAGATTAAAGTTGCGTAGAAAAGTTTTTCAAAGTTCCGCGATGAACTTCATACGCATCTCGAAATTTAGAAATTCTACTGCTACCACGTATTCCCAGCACAACGAGTTCTTTTGAGAAACTTTTGAAAGCAACGGCTCTGATCCCTCTGCATTTGTAGTGTTAATTGTCGAATTAGAAGCACAGCGTTGTTGATACAATTAACTGCGATCATACGATAAATAAACATTCAGAAAAAAAAAGATTTCGCAGTATGTTCAAGCCTCAGCTTCTACATATATGCCCCTTTGCAACAACAGCGTACAGCCAATGGAAGGCCGCAGCAACACTGGAGTAGAGTCGGTGGTAAGACGACAAGTTTGCGCCGCTTGTGGTATTGGTACTAAAGGCGGCGGTTCGGCAAAAAATTAACCTCGCGATTTTTTTAAAAGCATTTCCACTGTACTCCCACATATTGCAGGAAGGCAGTTTCCGGAAATGTCGCCCTTACCCTCGACGACTGCTAGCGGGTGCTGATGCCTTAGCGTAATAGGTCGAGAGGGAAAGAGCCACCAAGAAAGCCGGCACGCCCAAGAGGAAGAAACACCAGACACAAAGCCAGAATTCCCCCTGAAAATGCAAAAAAAAAATTACAGACAGTTTTTGCCTTAATTATATAACCGCGCGAAAGCAGGATTGCATGAACGTTGGCTTGTCTTGTCACTTTACCGTTGGCTTTGCAATGTTGGCTTATCATGCTATTCCTCGTGTCGTAAATGATAGGGCGTTAACGTAGTTAAACCAACAATTCAGGCAGCACCACCTCAAAGGCAACCGCATGCAAAGGCACGGCACGAGCTACGCGGGTCCATCGCCGCCGCGTAGTTGCTGAAGAACCCTTAGGAACCCCCCCCCCCTTCCCCCCCATATCGACCATGTATCAAAATAAGGACACTTCGTCTTCTGCGAAACAAAGAAGTCAGAGTACTGTCCCGCCATTTGTGGCTTTCAAGCGGACGCTTTAGCGTTGCATGGAATCCAATAATTATGGAGAGAAAGAGTTTCAGGGCGCCACAAATAGTTGCCTGCCCAACTCATAGGCGGCGTCACCATCTTCTGAACAATCCGGAAACGGTCAGGACACTAGTCAAGCGTGATGTGTGGTATTTTGCTTTGAAGTTTCGCAACTAGCAGCATTAAAAGAATCTATCAAACCCGAGACAGCACAAGAATAAAACCAGGAAATCGTGCGACTCTGAAACGAGGCCTCGAGCTTCCCTGTTCCTACTGATTTTGGACCACACGTAAAATGACTATTGAAGTCTAGAGTCTGACGGAAACCCGTCTGGTCGGGATGGTACATTATGCCTCATTGTGAACAAGGCTCCCGTGGGGGAGCCGAAACGTTATCCCATCTTTTCTTTTAATCGGCGCCTTCTTCTTTCGTCATAAAATGACTATTCTGCTCACGAAACGCCGGATCCCTTCCTCGCAGACGGCTTTGACGGTCGTACTGTACAGTAGGTGTGGCAGCCGGCAATCTCCGATGCGCTCCCTAACCTGCAAAGTGAGAGCTTCTTTGAGATAGTGCACAAGGCTTCAGAGTCATTTCGTTAGCTGAAGGAGCTAGAGCAACAGTTTCTCAAAGCCGCGTAAGTTCCTGATTTGTGAACAAAATAGAGAGAAGCGCAGAATGACTCATAACATGGAACGGCACTGAATGAATATATTCACCGTCATTCACTCGTTGAGTATTTTAATTTATTTTCTAGGTTAATATATGTCAGCGATGACAACAACAGCGTATGCGGCGTTCTGCACGCAGAAAAATAGGGAAGGAAAAGCAGTACATGCAGAACTATGAAAGGGCACGTGGCCGAAACAGAAAAAAATAATAATAATTGGTTTTGGGGGGAAAGGAAATGGCGCAGTATCTGTCTCATATATCGTTGGACACCTGAACCGCGCCGTAAGGGAAGGGTAAAGGAGGGAGTGAAAGAAGAAAGGAAGAAAGAGGTGCCTTAGTGGAGGGGCTCCGGAATAATTTCGACCAAGGTGGTCGAAATTATTCTGGAGCCCTCCACTACGTGTTTTGCTGACATTCAAATTTATTAATATAGTTACAGAAAAATGGTTAAATTCAGAAAACGATTCGGGAAGACAGAATTTCTCAAATATATTTTCTCTGCGTTCATATATAGCAAACTCTATTTTGAATTTGAATTGTTCTCCACCCCCCCCCCCTCCCAAACACACACACATACATACACCATCTGAAGCGCCAGTAAGATGTGTGTAAAAAAACGAACACAGAGAATAGGACAACAAGTAAATTAACTCAGATAACAATATTCAAATCGATAACATAACTAGCACATCGGCCAGTGAAGTAAAATTAACGGTATTATACGTGGCATCGTTTACTGTAGACGTTTATAAACTACAAAATTATGGCCCTGCCCGCCAAAGTAATAATGCTTGTATGCAAGTCAGCGCAGCTGGAGCTCATCATGGGCGCAAGTCTGTCACAACGTATGCACATAATATATACAAACTACACCTCCCATAAAACGCGCACAGTCGCACAAACCAGCAATTGCAAACATTCTTCCATAAATGTTCAAAGTCGCAAAGAACTAAATTATGTTTTGCATTGCAAATAAGCAAGTACAGCGCTACCGTTTGCATCTTATATTACACATGCTTTGAACAATAAGCATTTCCGAATTATAAGCACTCCAACTGCAGTCCAAACTCGTTATAACGAAATGGTTTGTAAAGAAATAATGAACGTAACGAAGAAATGACGATTCCCCTGGAAAGCACGGGCTATAATGAAGCTATGGCTATAACGAAGTAATTGCTCAGCTTCAGTATAACGCGGTTAACTGTAACTCTCTCTCACACTGTTAAAGCTAAGTAGAACAACCTTGTACACCTTCAAGTAGCATAACAGTGAAACACGTTTCATTATTTATAGCTGGCTTAGTCGCATCGTTTCATCGACCTATTCAAACACAGTAAGCCGTCATGAAAGGATAACTCAAGCGCTTCAATAAGCCCATTCACCAATGCAACGTTCAAAAAATGCATGAAGTGCGGCAGCAGCGCGACAACCTGCCTGAGCTCTGGCGTGCTCGTAAAAACTCGTCACGTCCGAGGCAGCCGCTTTCTTGACCTTGGGAAGCATGTCGTTGACGGCACGGATGCCCGCCGACAGATTTCGAAGGAGGAAGTCCCACTGGTCCAGGTTCGTCTGTAGGAAGTCCTGCGTACACCGATCACCGCTTCAGGATTGCTGCAGGAACACTCCGCACAGAATGCGTAATCAGGGTTAGCGATAGATACCAATCCAGCCTAACTCAACACTACGGTGGAAGTCCATGTTTTTCAAAAAAAAATGAATCAGATATTTATTTACATCTTCTAGAGGTGAAGTGCGCAGACAAAAAGCTCCCAATGGAGGCCGGGCATTATTTCGTTACAGCGGTAGCTTCGTTATAGCCCGTGTTGACCGAGCTTTCAAGGAGAATCGTCATTCTTTCGATATACCCATTGTTTCGCTATAAATCGTTTCGTTATAACGAGGTTCGACTGTATATAGCATATATACAAAACAACATAATGTAATTGCTATTAAAAGCGAGACGCAGCTGGCAAATAAAAGTACTAAAAGGCGAAATAGGAAGTTTATGAGATTAAAGCAAGAAATTTAGTCATGATGGCAAGTAACAACCGAGCATTTCGCATTTGCAATTTTAAAAATCCACAAAATAAATGGCCACAATTTATTATTTATTTATTTTCACATACTGCTAGCCCCATTGCGTGGGTTGTGGCAGGATTGAGTCACATAGGTTGATAGTAAAAATGTACGTTCGCAGAAATCAGAAAACAAAAGTGAACTCTGAAACAAATGAGACAGAAACGGGTAACATAAACATGTTCATATACATCAACGAACATCTGCTGTACTATGCTACATTTTTGTACGATGCTACATATAAAAATTCTTTGAGCTATGAACATACAGTAAATACAGACACTCCCTGGGATAGTTTAAGGATCTCCTTGAAATACAAACACAGACAGATTGCTGGAGAATGTGGTGATAGATGGAGAATCGTAGGGGGTATGTCAGAGACCCATTTCCCAAACATTTAATCCCAGAAGAACCCAGCACCAGGCCGGAGAAAATCTTGTGCACATTCGAAAACCGGTGGGCACCACCGGTGGCACTGGGAATCGCATCCAGCACCTCCCGAAAGAAAGACGGATGCTCTGACCAATAGATGGCACTCACACAGTTACATCAGTTGAAATTAACATCTGCTTTTCCTAGCTTTTCTTAACTTTTTCGACGTTAATTTTCATCCGGCACACGCCTTTCGATTCACTGCCCGTATCTGAACCCGTTGCTAGGTCCTACATCCGTGACTCATCATTCCGCGTGGCAAGAACTTGCAGCACAAGACGCAACCAGGCAAACGGCTTAAAATCTGTAGTTTTTATTGATTTGATTGCGTTAAGTTTAATTAAGATGTCATTGAAGCAACATCTGAAATCGCTACTCACGAGATACAAAACGTAGCCGCGGCCCATTCATATAGTGCAACGGCAAACATACGTCTCTTCAAGGCTCGTATTGGAGACTTGTTCACTAAAGCCCCAACTCGATGCACACATCCTAGGCGTACGGCGGAGCGCCTACGCGCCCAGCGCCGCGCCGTGCCAAGCGTCGAAAAAAGTCATACACCTCCATGCTCCCTGTGCTGGGGCGTTCTCCCTCTCGAGCCGACCGAAGGAATTTCAAGCGTGAAGTAAGGGGATTTGGGGGGCGCTGAAAGGACAACTTAAACCGCGAAGAAACGTTCCAGGAACCTGGGATAGGTTCAAGCCATAAAGAAAAGAGTCCCCGAGAGCCCCCGCCGTCCTCCTATTGTTGTAAACCGGACCCCGCTTCCGACGCGCGCGCAAGCGCGCGCGCTCAGGCGCGGATATCTGACATGGACAGATATCTGCCCCTGCTCGCGCCTGCGCGCGCGTCGCGCTTTGCGCATGCGCAGACAGGATCCAGCGTACGCCCGTGCGCTTAGGCGCTCCGCTGGTACGCGTAGGATGTGTCCATCGAGTTGGGGCTTAAGCGTACATCTCAACTGCGCTCTACGCCGATTGGTTAGAGTCCCGAACGCGGAAGAGACTACAGCTGAACAGTCCATGTCCAACATTCTTGGACAAAAATTTTGAATTATTGGAATATTTTATTAAAAGTGTTGTATTGAAAATTGAAGGTAATGATCTATTCTTCCGATGCATAGCAAAATCTTTCTTTAAAGTTCTTCTGTCGCTCACATCGAGCAGTTAAGACTCCCATATAAAACCAACGAGGAACGTTTTTCAGGATAGCAAAAACGTTAATCATCAAAAAAAAAATTCAAGCCTTACGAGGGGATATCTGTGGATACATTAACTGTTCTAGTGAAATCTTACGATTTGTAAAAAAAAATGCGTTCATAAACTCTTTCCTGTTCAAAAATGTTTTGTCCAGAATTCTTGGGTATGTTTTAATGTTTCTTCATTTCGGCTAGAGCTGCATTGCCCCTCGGCATTAGTAAATGTAGTGCGAAAGTGAAGGTTACAACACTTGTACTATGAATAATAGATTTTTTTTTTGTAAAATCGTTCGAAAGCAAAAGCAAGTAGCTGTGTTTAATATAAAGGCAGTGGAAGCAACTCACGCGATCGAAGTAAGCTTCGGCAGTGCTTGCCGTTTTCTAAAGCAAATGAGAACTCGTCCAGTTTAAACCACGCCCTTGTGGACATTTCTACATAAACGACACTTCCGAAATACGGTCCCAGGCACGGAGGAACTTTTTGTCACAGGGTTGATGTCAGTAAAGGCAATGTGAACCAACCGTGATAGACGTCTGCTGGTCGACCATGATAACTTTCTTTACTGCGTCGCAGGCGGTGGTGACCTTTTGCTGAAATATTTGCATTGAAACACAAAATTAACAAAAGAAACAAAAAATCTTTTCATGCTGTGAAACCGGACTCTAATGCTCACACTAGAACCTCACAAACCGCTGATTATCTTCTTTCGCGATAACCTACACTCAATTGTACAGAATTTATGAGCTCTCTTCTTCGGATAATAGCCTTTCTAATCCTACAGCACTAGAGTTGTCACACCAAAACCCCGCCGATCTCCGCCGTCACGAAATTCGTTCACTGGTCGAGAGAGGTCATGTTTCCTTGTGACGTCATCACAACCCGCCCTGATGGGCCACCCTTATGGATCGAGAGAGGTCATGTGACCCTGTAGCGTTATCACGACGTGCCCACCGTGTTGCGGGCAACCTAGTTCCTAGACAGCAACCTAGATACTTAATCGAAATCAAAAATAAGAAAAAATGTCACAAATGCAAATGTCGGAACAGTCCCAGCATAGCGGGATACTACCGTAGCTAGCAGTCCAAATATGGCGGTTGATGGACCGACAATGGCACAGAAATTGACGCAAGGACACACACACACGCACGCGCACGCACACACACATGCACACACACACGTTGCAAGAGAAGCTGCGACAAATGTGAAATCTAAAACTATCGCATTCCACTGTTAAGGTGACTTAATCGTCCATAATTTTTTCTTAACACTCAACACCTGTTATTGCTCTGTTTAGCATACACAAACACACTGCACGACTAACCCGCACCTATGTCGGACATAACTTAAGTCTGCAGTGAAGATTTTTACACATTGGCTGTCACATGTTGTGCCTCCGTGAGAACAAAACAGTCTGTCGTTAAAGCTTTCCTTACTATGTAACAAAAAGCTAATCAAAAGACGAAACTATAAGCACCACAATTTTGGTGCCTTCGAATTATTTATTATAGTGAACGCTGATATGTTGATGTCGTTTAGTGTAGTTATTTGCTAAAGAAAAATTAATGCAACCTTCAGTGGGCCATGGCAGCTGTCGCGAAATGCTGTTTTTCTAGGCTGTATCCTGCTTCACCATGAACTAATCACACGCGCAACCTGTACACATTTCTTGCTGTGTAAATAGTTTGTGTATATTACCTCTCCCCCTGTCCTCTCGTCCTGTCCCATCACCTCTTTCATTTCATTTCTCCATTCTGCCTGCTATCCTTTATTTCCGCTGCCCCAGCTCAGGTACTTCAGTATCGATGGCAGATGCCGGGGCTAGCAAAAATCGCATCCTTCGTTTTTTATTATTATTTTAATAAACCACTACTACTAGTACTACTAGGCTGTATCCTAGTATAGAAGAAAGCTTCGAGTGTTTCTTCGGGTACATGGATACTTCCATTAATGAGCTACTGGTACAAACACGTTGTCCTCACCACAGACTTCTCGAAGCTGTCCACGGCGTCAGGGGTGATGGCGTCTAGATCAGCAACCGCCTTTGTCACGTATGGTTGTGCCTGAACGAGTGATATACACAAACAGATAAAACCAGTGTTACGGTACCATATACAAAAGTCTGTTTCCAAGTCTCGCGAGTTTTTGCACGAGGTGTGGGGTTGCTATCAAAGGCAGGTGTAAATCAGTCGCCAGCTTCAACCATTTACTCGCTGCAGCTCAAACGTGTAAGGGAGTCGTCATTCGAAAGCGTTATTTTATGCAGTGAAGGCTTGACTATAGCAGTCACCTTCTTACATAATAGACATGTCGTCACCTGTTGCGGAGTCCTGTAATTCAGTCCGATATTCAGTTCAGGTCTTCAGTATGCTCCAGTCGTTTCCATTTTGACGCTTCTCCAATGCTTCACTCCCCAAAACGGTATCTCCATGCATTCTAAACCGCTTGTCACTTCATTTCCCTCAGGTGTCCAGATGTGTGTCACAGGCCTTTGATGACTCCCAGGGCCACGTGGCTATTTAAGGGAGCCTCGAGGTATAAATCGCTCATGTTTCAGCAGCGCGCGTGACGCCAAGTCGAGCCTAGCTTGTTTGTAGCAAGGCAACCCTTATTTTCTTTTGTTTACTCCTCCAGTGTCGGACACAGATTTGGAGGCCCTGGCGAAACACGGGATTGGCCCTCCGTACATGGCCGAAGCAGTTTGTGAACCGTACAGACCATACTCCACTCTTGCGACAATTTACACTGTGTGAGCAGTTCATCATCACTATCATCCACCGTATCGGCCACCGTATCCCCGCAAATTTCTTGAATCTCATCAGCCCACCTAACTTTCTGCCTCCCCCTGCTACGCTTGCCTTCTCTTGGAATCCACTCCGTTACCCTTAAGGGCCAGCAGTTGTCGCTCCTTCGCATTGCATGCCCTTTCGAAGTTCATTTCTTCCTCTTGATTTCGACTAGGATGTCATTATACCGCGTTTGTTCTCTCACCCACTCTGCCCGCTTTCGGTCTGTTAACGTTACACCTATCATTATTCCATTCCATGCCTCGCTGCGTTGTCCTCAACTGGGGCAGAACCCTTTTCGTTAGCCTCCACGTTTCTGCCCCGCAGGTGAGTACCGGTTAGATGCGGCTGCTGTATACTTCTCTCTTGAGGGGATATTGATAAACTGCCATTCATGATCTTAGAAAACCTGCCATATGCACTCTAGCCCGTTCTTATCCTGTCTAGTTACCTCCCTCTCATGATCCGGATCAGCAGTCACCACGTGTCGTAAGTATATACGTATTCCCTTACCATTTCCAACACCACTCTACCAATTGTGAACTGCTGTTCCCTTGCAAGACTGTTGAACATTAATTTGGTTTTGTTCATAGAAGGTTGTGGCCAAGAGCATTTGATATAACGAAGAGCTGCTAAAGGGAATCAAGTAGCCGGTTTATTCACGCCATGCTGCCTACAGTTTCTAAAGACGTAATGGTGCGTCGTGTTCCATTCACGCCCTAGTCACGCAACACCAAACCATGTGAAAACGACCGCGGAAGTGCATCTGTGTATCACCACCCTAGGTACACAATTCATGGCATCTCGAACTGGGACACCTACCGGGGCGCCTTGTTGGGGTGGATTCTGTAACCACGCTTTCAGTGCCTCTCTGGAGGCTATGACGCTCTGCAGCGCCGTTTTCGCCGCTGTTGCCTGGACGAAGGATAGTAGAAGGAATTGAAAAGTGCGCGAAACAAAACTGCGATTCGGTCACACGGAAAATTCCGACTTCTGCATTTAGCGGAATACCCGCCGCGGTGGCTCAGTGGTTAGGCGCTCGGCTACTGATCCGGAGTACCCGGGTTCGAACCCGACCGCGGCGGCTGAGTTTCGATGGAGGCGAAACGCTAAGGCGCCCGTGTGCTGTGCGATGTCAGTACACGTTAAAGATCCCCAGGTGGTCGAAATTATTCCGGAGCCCTCCACTACGACACCTCTTTTTTTTCCTTTCTATAACTCCCTCCTTTATCCCTTCCCTTACGGCGCGGTTCAGGTATCCGCCGATACATGAGACAGATACTGCGCCATTTCCTTTCCCTAAAAACCAACTTTCAGTTTTCACTGTTAATGCAAACATTATCTTGCTCATTACCTATATTGGTTAAAAAAGCCAGGACCCTTGCTAAGCTTCTGGGCTCGTCCATGGCAGCTCCGCTACACGCTCGCGGCAGTCGTTCTATATATACCCACACGACCACATGGCTATGACGTGGTATCACATGGTCTTACGACACTCCCAAATATGGAATACGCATATTTCAAACATCATATCATCCGCCAACAGAACACTAGGATTCTTAAAGCGTCACCTACGCTCTGCACCTCGGCATGTCAAGCTCCTCGCATACAAATCATTAGTCCGATCAAAATTAGAATACGCATCTCCCATCTGGTCTCCAAAGCAAGCATATCTCTGTAATTCAATTGAAGCAGTTCAAAACCGAGCAACTAGATTCATTCATTCATCGTATTCTTTTCATATCAGCATATCATCCCTCAAATCACAGTCCAGCCTACCTACCCTTGCTCATCGCCGCCTCAGTGCTCAGTGGTTAGGTGCTCGGCTACTGATCCGGAGTACCCGAGTTCGAACCCGACCGCGGCGGCGACGTTTCGATGAGGCGAACGCTAGGCGTCCCGTGTGCGTGCGATGTCAGTGCACGTTAAAGATCCCAGGTGGCGAAATTGTTCCGGAGCCCTCCACTACGGCACCATCTTTCTTTTTCTTCTATCACTCCTCCTTTATCCCTTCCCTTACGGCGCGGTTCAGGTATCGCCGATACATGAGACAGATACTGCGCCATTTCCTTTCTCTAAAAACCAATTTTCATTTTCACTGTTAATGCAAACATTATCTTGCTCATTACCTATATTGGTTAAAAAAGCCAGGACCTTGCTGAGCTTCTGGCTCGTCCATGGCAGCTCCGCTACACGCTCGCGCAGTCGTTCTATATATACCCGCACGACCACGTGGCTATGACGTGGTATCACATGGTCTTACGACACTCCCATCGGATGTAATCACGTGGCTTCACATCATCCCATCGGATGTTCTTAACGTCAAGGGTCAACCCAAAGGTCACCCAATGTCAAAGGTCAGAGGTCAGCTAAAGGTCATGGGTCAAGGTCAGGAGTCAAGGGTTCGGCACCATAACTGTACCACATATGGTCATACACGGCTAACGCGGTTGGGCTGAAGGTCGTTCGAGGTCATTTTCCGGCCTGTGCGACGACTGCTTTACCTAGCGCAGTGAAGCTTTTCGCTTCAACAACTGCAGACTGTATGTTCATCTATGGAGGGAAGAAGTCAGAAAGATAGCTCTATCGCACCCGCTTTTATGCCCAAAAGTGCGCCAGCTCACGTAGCCATATGTATCGCATGACGTCAAACAGCATTCTAGACAGCCCTTGAACCCAGCAACGCATGTCGCTTAGAGCTCATGCCTACGCGGATAGCGTTGTTTGGTGCGGATTGTTTGGTGCTGTAGTATCGCGTGTTATATGGACAGTGAGGGAGAAATGTAATAAGCGTCCAGGATCCCATTCGCTATTCGAGATGAGAAAGATAACGCTGATGGTCGGCACAGTATAAAGGTTACCCAACGGGTAGGCGACGTGCGCTGACAGAAGCGGTCATAATGAAGGGCTGGGTGCACTAGAATGAGTGGCTCAGCTCTCCTAGGAAAAAGGGTATGTATGGGGTTAGAAATTTGCTCGGGATGTGGTGCAGTGACTGAGTGGCACGTAGAAAGGTCCTGTATGCGTGTGTATAGTCAGGCTAGACGCTAAATACGTGACAGCGAAGGGGACCACAATGTTAAATATTTAGTCGTTCGAAAAGTGACAGGACAGGAATTAGTTTGCACTTTTCTGCGCTTGGCGGTGGCTTTACAATCCCTTATTCCTGTCCTCTTACGATGGGTGACTCTTAAGCGTCTGAACACTGAATACATGCGTGGAACCGACCACACACCTGCAGTGCCATTGTCCCCGCTTTAAGAGTTTTTGAGGCAGCACGGGGCCAATCAGGATAACGCGGTTTTAACACGTTCAAAAGCCGCAAGCCCACTAACGCACTAACCGTGGACGTTCATTTTTTATTCACCACGTTTCTTCTTGGACTAGTTGCCAATAAACTCAAAAAGGCAATAGGATTTCTATAGACAAGCCCTAGAGACAGTCTATAGACAATCTATAGTTTTATGTGTCCATAGACAGCCTATATATAGATTATGTATCAACAGAAGAAAATATCTATAGCAAGGCAGTCCATTTTGATAACAGTGGGCTTTTCTTCTTTCGTCCTTGTTTTTCGTTCCTTTTATCCCGCTTCCAATGAGTAGGCTGGCACATGCCTGGTTGTATAACAGTGCATGTGCCTGGTTATATGCCTACCTGCGCATTTCTTTTATTCTTCCCTCTCCTTCTTTCTCTAGGCCATCATATAACCAGGAGTTTTCGGTCAAGACATACCACGACTCCAACGGCGAAGCTCGCGGAAACGTTGTATAAACCGGAGAAAGCCACTCATACACCTGCCGCTTTAGGTAATTATTTGTTTGAAAGAAGAACCGCTCAACGGTGCAGTCCGCGTCTCCCTCGTGCAGAGTGCTCGAGCAGTGCGTACCGGGATAGCAAAAACTGAAATTAGAGAGCAGCCCCTGACTGCTCGGCAAAGTGCTCATGACTAAATTGTTTGCGGGTCTATCTGGCACTACTTCCGCGCAAGTATTGCCTCTGGACCCTAGAGGCTGCGACAAGATCTGGATTTGTTTGCAGGGAAGTGCGCCGCCCGAGCGCTCTACACAAGGGTGACGCTGACTGTACGAGGTGCAAACGCTGCGTTTCGATAGAGGCGACACGCTAAGGCGTCCGTGTGCCGTGCGATGGCAGTGCACGTTAAAGGTCCCCAGGTGGTCTAAATTACTCCGGAGCCCTCCACTACGTTCTTCTTTCACTCTCTCCTTTATCCCTTCCCTTACGGCGCGGTTCAGGTATCCGCCGATATGTGAGACAGATACCGCGCCATACGGGGGACTCACACTCTGCTCGACTCCATCGAAGAAGCTAGGCTTGAGAGAGTCGCTGGCGATGCTGCTCAGGCGGTTCTTCAACTCCGGCGGCACCTCCGGCGGCGGGATGTCGACCGACAGCTTGTCCATGGCACCGAACTTGGGTGGCACCCCGCTCTCCGCGAAGACGCCGAGCCAGGGGCTGTCGTCGCCCAGGAGGATGGCGGCCAGGTCCAGGAAGAGGTCGTTGCCCAGCAGCTCGTAGGCCGACAGGCCGTCGTGGTCGCAGTCCGCAAACCGCTTCAGTATGCCGAGAACAGCGTCGAGAGTGAGCAGCTTCCGAGCGGCCTGCAGCTTGTCCACGGGAGGTTTCCCTTCCGGCACGTCGACCTTCTCCTGGGAAGCGTAGATGATCCTTATTGAAAAAAAAATTATGCGTTGTATTGCGTCGGAGATAGCACGTCATGCTCCTTATGTCACAGCGGTGCCCGCAGGAAGGCGGTCATAGTGGGCGGTAACGACACCAAGCAAGCAGGAGGGAGACAAGTATGCGATGACTGTGGAAGGAAGGAAGCTTTAGTTATTGAACTTGCACCTTTAAAAATCGTCATTATGTCTCGATAAACGTCATCATCGTGGCCATTTTCGCCTTACCTGCATGCACTGAAGGACAGAGGCATCTTCCATATCCTTCTAATTCTGTCTTGCGCCAGCTGCGGCCATGTTGTCTCCGCAAACTGTCATCCGCCCGCTGACCCTTTGCGGCACTTGCTAGGTTCAATTTCTCTCGAAATCCATTTGTTTGCTTTAAACAACCAATGGTTATCTGTCGTCTGCGTTGCATGCCCTGCCATGCCTATTTCCACCATGTCTAGTTCATCTTGACTTCAGCTACGACATTACTATACTGCAACGGTGGCCTAGTCATTTGAGCATCCACTTCAAATGCGGGAGGTGCGGGGTTCGATCCCCAGTGCCGCCGGGTACCCACCGGTGATACAAATAGGTACAAGCATTCCCCTGCCCGGTGCTCGGCTTCTTTAAGGTGAAATGCTTAGGCAAATGGTGTTCCGAGCCCACCTTGAGTAGACGAAAACACCTTGTACTTGGCGCTATTTGGCCACAGGCGCCTTGCGCCATAAAAAATTACCATCCTCATCAGGACATCATTAACCGGCGTTTGGTTCTTAACCTACCAATCATCTCATCCTGTCTCGTAACAAACCCCTGTCATTTACCTTTCCATCCTTTCCATCTTTTACCTTTCGGCCCTCTTTTCTGCCGTATAGGCGAGTTGCAGCTGTAGACACCTTCCTGTTAAAGGTTACTGGCAGGATGCTATTCATTACCAGAAAGGACCTCCAAAAAGCACTGAACCCGATTATTAAAAGTTACGCTAAAGGACCCTCGCCCATAATAGGCTTTTTACCCGCACGTAGTGGTTAATTGAAAGGGCAGCTGCGGCATTTTTTTCTGCCTCCTCGGATTGCGCTCATACTTTCATAGCACTTTCTCTGAAGTCGTCTGATCTCTTATGCCACATTTCACAACCAGGCGGTTTTTAGCTGCGGCGCAAATAAATTTTAAAACATCCGATTTCGTGGCCTCAATCTCGGCTATATCTACGGGCAACCTTGTGTGTGTGTGACATCACAGTTTGCACGCTCGTCGATATCTGTTCTCAGTTTGCTGGAGGACAAAATTTCGAGCTTGTTTTATATTTCACACAGATGTTGATCTGAACTGTCACTTACAGCCGCCAGTTTAGCCAATTCGACGCACACACGACAGGTTTATTGGCAGTATCCCTGGCGGCATAGGTTGGTCTCTCGTGACGTCATAGTTTGGTTGAAACCCATCTCCGGCTTCCGGTTTCCCGGTTTTTAATGTTTTAAAATACATTTACTCAGTGTTTTGAAAAACGCTTCGCTTGCGGCGTAAAGTTGAATGTGATGTAATAATCAATTCTAAGTGTTAAAAAAAAAAACACGGAGCTTCCGTTCAAAAGCGATTTCGGTCACTTACGGGAGGCTGCGGGTCGTAGTGCCTGCTATGGAGGAGCTCCTTGCGACGGATGTCTTCCCAAACAGTAGCTTTCGACCGGTTCTTCCTAGCGCTTTTTATTGCCTGTCCTCCACCTCTGCTTCTGGCTTTCCTGCGTCCGCGGACGACCTTGAAACCCCCTCCACTTACTGTCCAGTGACCAGGAAAGGTGGTGTCCTTCTCAACCTTCCACTGCCGCTTCAACACTACGGCCTGGTTACCTTTTGGACCATCGTCGATGGAAAAACTGACATCTCCAAGCAAGCCCAAGGGCATACTCTCCTGCCTTGGCCGAAAGTCGTCAAGACCGACATCAGCATTCTTTCTCCGAGCCACAGTGGCGCTCTTCTTTATGTCTGCGCTGTAGATGCCGACGCCCGACCTTGCCTCACTGCCACTGCGCGCCGGTAATGACTCTGTGGACGTGCCTTCCCACAACGGTGACAGAACAGGAGACTCGCCTTCGTCAAAGAGAACGTTGCCAACGACGTGCCGGTCCTGGTGAAGGACATCCCGCTGACGCTTCCTGTAACCTGCGACGTCTTTGAGCACAGCGAAAAGTTCGGTCCCACTATCGACGACTTCGTCGTCACCGATGACCCTGCCGTGCGAGTTGTGGCGTAACATCTGACGTCTCCTGTGGACGGCAATGTTGTCCTCGTCGGGGAGTAACAGGACGTATGTACCGCCGTCTGCCCCAACGAGTTCCTTCCCGTCTTCACCGGCTTGCTCGTTAGGATGCCCGTCTCTGTGAATTATAGCTCGCTTCCGTCTCCTCTCGGAGTAGGCGCTCGACATGCTTCGTGACCGGAGCGATTTAACTGCACCGTAGCGATTAGAGCTGCCCGCAAAACGACCACTCGTCTGATCCAGCATGGTTACATGTTTTCGCAGTACGTAGCGCATTCGACTCGCTGGCTGGATTTGCGGGATATAGAGGGCCTCTTCAGTTCCTGGGAGTGTGTTCTCGGAAGACGAAGAGTCCAGGAGAATAACGTCCGGAGTGTCCAAATTTCCGAGTGGTCCTTCAGGGGGGAAGAAAGAAAGCAATGGAAAGAGCCTCAATGTAATACTATTTCTTTGTTATCTCTCATTCGCACTACATTATTTTTTAATGATTAGGGTTTATTTATTCATTCATTCATATTTTGCATAAACATTTAAATTTTCAACGCAGTGCACTGGCGTAGAGAACCGCGCATAACTAATATCGGGAGCTGGAAACGCGAAAAGACGATAATGAAGTAATAACCAGAAACAGTGATAACAGCAGTCTCAGCGATAAAACTCGGAATAATTAACGCACCAGTAATGTCCAGGAATTGCAATAAGAGCGATCTTATGAATAAACGCTCAATAATTAGGTTACGTCAGAATTAAGAGAAACGAAACATCCGATTTCCTCCGTGGAACACTAATAAGAAGGTTACTTTTATTTTCGCCAGTTATTTTTATATTGTGCTAAAAACAAACTAACATTACTAGAAAGTTCTGTATGGTTGCTGCCTAAGAAAAACGGCTTTCCATATTTTGCCATCTAAGTTCACTATGTCCCCACAAGCGGCTCTTGTGGGGTTTTTGGAGGCTGCCACGCTGCAGCCGCCTCTGTTGCTTTGGCCATGGACAAGTTTTTCAAACCCACAGGAGAAGGCGACTCATGCCGAATCCAAATTTCAAATCAAATCACTTCATTTTGTTTCCTTGAAGGCGACGCGTTTTGGAGTGTTACATACAGGGCGGCGTTATCATGTTTAAGAACAATTTCCACATGTATTCACACAATACAAGGCATTGCATTGTGAATAATTGGTTTTGGGGGAAAGGAAATGGCGCAGCATCTGTCTGATATATCGCTGGACACCTGAACCACGCCGTAAGAGAAGGGATAAACGAGGGAGTGAAAGAAGAAAGGAAGAAAGAGGTGCCGTAGTGGAGGGCTCCGGAATAATTTCGACCACCTGGGGATCTTTAACGTGCCCTGACATCAGACAACACACGGGCGCCTTAGCGTTTTTCCTCCCTAAAAACGCAGCCGCCGCGGTCGGGTTCGAACCCGGGAGCTCCGGATCAGTAGCCGAGCGTCCTAACCACTGAGCCACCGCAGCGGGTGCATTGCATTGTGCGAACGCGAAGTTATGCGAGCAAGTTATGGCGGCAGTGAGGTGGGAAGGGCCGTTGCAGACTGTTGCAGCTAGCTCGAAAAAAAAGTTGATAAAACCGGTAGAGCACCGCTGATGAGCCTTATTCATTTTGCATTCCGACTATGCATGTCCATACCCAACAATTTCGGACAAAAACATTTTTGAACGGGATTGAGTTTATGAACGCAATTTGTTTGTATGTTGTAAGATTTAGCTATGGCAATCAAATATCCGCAGATCTTCCGCCGGCAGGCTTGCATTTTTTTATATTAACGTTTTTGCTACCTTCAAAGCGTCACCCATTGGTTTTATGACAGTCTCAACTGCTCGATGAGAGCGATAGAAACACTATAACCATTGTTCACCCCGCGACAGCAAGCTCATTCTACCAGTACGTCGAACACCCCGCACAGGCCATCCAAACAGCGTCATCCCGCATCGTGCCCGCACTACTACATTTCAGAAATCATTTTTTGTCCACACAGCTCGCGACTGGAATGACCTTCCCTGCGACTTAGCACTAATCCCTGATCCAGCCCATTTCAAGACTGCCATCGAGGAAGCCATGTCATCGTCATGATTCCCATGTAACATTCATTGTTAACCGCTGTTCTTGCGCCCACCCCTCATGTAATGTCGCGCCAGGGACCCTTGAGGTTCAAATAAATAAAATAAATAAAAATAAATAAAATAAAAGAAAGATATTGATAAGCATCGTAAGAATGGACCATTTCATTCAATATTTCCATAACAGTACCTTACAATTTTCCAATATTCAAAATTTATGCAAGAATGTTCGACATGGTTCACGCTCTAATTTCGCACAGAGGTGGCACACGGCAGAGCTTTACTGCGTCAGCTGCCATTTCTCCTTTACTCACGCCCTCCCACACACTCCCGAAAGTGTCGCAGTCGTCATCCACGTGACGTCATGTCACACTCACATGACTCACGGTCACATTAGTAGGTCACACGGCCTACCGACTCTGAATGAGCCGCGTAACGGGGCATGACCATGAGGCTATGATGCATGCATGATTACATGACACTGCATGGTGCTTTATAAGCAAACGCTGAAACTAGTTTCGCATTACGTGAATCTTGACAATTTTAATGACATATGTTTAAGGCCCCGTTACGCAGAAAATCCGGCGTTGGTGTTGTCGGCGTTGTGAGCGATAAATAGGATGGTGCAGGTTCACCCAGTCAGCCACCCCCGGAGAAGCAACCTAGGTGGGCAAGCTAGGTCACGTGACCTTGTGGGGCCTATCACAACCTACCCACCGGACTGTGAGAAAACTAACCACACTGGCAGAAACCCTACAAAACCTACCGGTGGCAGACACTTGCCAATTCCGCATATATGGACATTAACTCATTAACGCTATCGCGTTACATCCTTAAAGCAGAGCTTAGGTGTCCCCTCAAATTTTTTAGGCATTTAGACGTGCGTGTTATGGTTACCTTCGCCATGCCAGGACAGGTGGAGTAGCTGCTGCTGTCACTGCAAAGGGTCTTTCTATCCATGCCTCAGCACTACAGTCTACTAGAAGTAGGGATAGCGGAAAAAGTGGGAGCAACACCGTGAGGCAGGAAACGTGGGCTAACAATAGGGGCACTGGCACCGAGATAAAGGTGCTGGTGTGCTATACCCTATCAGAGTGAATTGCGATATCTAATTTTAAAATTACCGCATATCCTTCTTTCTCAAACAAGTCACTGAAGACACTAGCGCCTTCATAACAAACCAAATCCAGCAGTCAGTCTTCGCGCATTGAGAAACTACTGTCCCGGACAGCGACCTATACGGCAGTTTCTAAACCTCGCAAACGAACAAACGATTCGCGATCACTGAAGCATACATAATTAGGTTGGCGGAAGCGGCGACATAGCGTCATCTGTTCGTCTGCTTGGGTGTAGCACACCAGCGCCCCTGTCGGTTGTTCGTATTTTCGGCTTCACGGCGCCCAGGTGCGAACCCGATTGCGGCGGCCGCGTTTCGATGGAGGCGAAACGCAAAGGTACCCGTGTGCTTTGCGATGTCAGTGCACGTTAAAGATCCCCAAGTGGTCGAAATTATTCCGGAGCCGTCTACTACGGTACCTCTTTCTTCTTTACTTCTTTCACTCCCTCCTTTATCTCTTCCCTTACGGCGCGGTTCAGGTGTCCGCCATTACGTGTGAGACAGATACTGCGCCATTTCCTTTCCCCAGAAACCAATTTTCATTTTCATTTCACGACGCCTATGAGCCGCATCACCCCCTTTTTCTACTTCCCTACTTCTGCATTATTCAGCACAGTCCATGAGCAGTTGGATCAGTTCTTGCTGCGAACGAGAGTATCGCGCCTGAGTGACAATTACAAAACCCCACTTACATCCGGAGTTCCCGGGTTCGAACCCGACCGCGGCGGCTGCGTTTTTATGGAGGAAAAACGCTAAGGCGCCCGTGTGCTGTGCAATGCCAGTGCACGTTAAAGATCCCCAGGTGGTAGAAATTATTCCGGAGCCCTCCACTACGGCACCTCTCTCTTCCTTTCTTCTTTCACTCCCTCCTTTACCCTTCCCTTACGGCGCGGTTCAGGTGCCCAACGATATATGAGACAGATACTGCGCCATTTCCTTTCCCCCCAAAACCAATTATTATTATTATTATTAAACTGCACATCTGTGGAAGAATGAGCACGAAAAATTTGGCCGGTAGATGGCAGCCGGCACGACCACAGTCGGGAAAAGGCATACCTTCCCCGGCAGTTTCCATGAGCTGGTGTGCATGTCGGTGCAGTTCGGCTGCGACGTTGATGCCACTTTCGGCGTCGTCATCTCGCTCATCATCGACAAAGCGGAGCTCCTCGAATGTTTCCGCCTGACCTTGGCGCTTGCTCCCGCCTGAGCGAGACCCCTGGGCCTTCTCCGCCGGACCTTTCTTGGTAGGTTTCTGTCGAAAAGAAAACAGAAAAAACTAGCAGAGGTTTAGCGCTTGTTAAGCCCAGTGATACGAGCGAAAGCTCTGTTAAGGATATAGTTACGCATTGTTTAGCGCCATAGTCAGTCCAGTGTTCGCCTCATCTATGGCCAGACTGAGCGACCGAGCGCTGCACGGGCCTGCCTACTGGCTCAAGCCGAGCCACGCTCGCTGCCGCGTGCAAAAAGTAGGAGAGTTAAAGCGAGCGCCAGCGAAGCAGCTGTTATACCCGGCAAGTCACGTGATACAGCAGCGGAGCCTCTCCACAACGAGGCACGTGGTATGACGTCACTTGCCACACCTCCGCTCTGTCAGCTCAAGGTCAAACGCGCACCAAACTTGACCTTATGAGCTATAGTGCGAAGAGTAGAGCTCTCGCTCTAAAATTCTTTTGCACTGAATTTAAGTGCAACAACGCGGATCGTCGGACTTGGATAATTTCGCGCCATAGCAGATACAACACACGAGAGACATCACTGTCGAAACACAAAAAACTGAGCTTTGTGGTTTTGGACAAAATAATTATAGTACTAATGATATGTGGCGAGGAAAAGAAAGATGCTCTAAGCTTTAAAATTAAAATTGCTTATGAGAATGCGAAAAGCGCAGTAAACGTTTCATTCTCGGTGGACACCTCAACCACGCAGAGGGGGAAGGGATGAAAGAACGGGTGAATGAAGGGAGGAAGAAAGAGCAGCCATAGTGGAGGGATCCGGATTAGTACCATATCTAAGACGTATGGTCGCAGACATAAGGAACCCTTAGGCACCAGAAGATGTACTTAGTTTCACAAAAGTTGCCGGCACATTTAACATATATCCGCCGCGGTGGCTCAGTGGTTAACGCGCTCGGCCACTGAGCCGGAGTACCCGAGTACACGGAAAGACGCGGGTTCTACCCCGGCCAAGACGTTTGCATTTTGATGGAGGCGAAATGCTAGAGGCTCGTATACTGTGCGATGTAAGTACACTTTAACGAAACCCAGGTGGTCGAAATTTCCGGAACCCTTCACTACGGCCTCCCTCCCTCTTAAATCCCATAAAGAAATCTCAAATCCTCTTCAAGCAACCATGATCGCTCACTACGCCACCTACGGGGCAACGCCACCGGTGCACCTACTTGGCCTCGTTCTCTCTTGAACGCGAACCACGTACACCGCGCTTTCCTAATAAACGATTCGCCTTTGTTAGATACTCCAGGCTCTAGGTTGCCTTCTTAAAAACTGAGTTTTGGAAAAGGCATAATAACTCTGACATCTCGGTGGAGTGGACATCTCAACCACGCCGCGAAGTAAGCGATGAAACAAAGATTGAAAGATGGAAGGGAAAGAAAGAGGCGCCGTAGTGGTCGGCACCGGGTTAATTTCGACCACCTGCGGCTTTCCAGCGTGCGCTGACACCGCACAATAAAGGGCCGTCCGACCATGTAGAGTGCAAGTATACAGCATAAGTGATAAGGCACGCGCCACTAGAGCTCCTTAGAGTGAATGGGCGTCACCATATGGCTGGCTGGACTGTTGCGTGCATCCGGCGGGAGCATGGTGCGGGCGGTAGCGCTAGTACTCCTCACCAGTTTTCCACAGCCCAAAGAGCGGATGTTTCCACAATTGAGTGTAACTGATAGAAAGCGATCGCCATGTAAGCGCGTGGTTCAATCCCCAGTGCCGCCGGGTACCCCCAGGAAACTTTCACGAGCATTAGTGCATAGTTGTCTTCCCTGGGATGAAATTCTTGAAAACTGGGTCTTCGAGCCCACCTCGCGCGGAGTAAACACGTTATGCATTGTCCTCTTTCTCCAAGCTCACCCTAAATGCACCATGTCATTAAAATGCAATCACCAGAGATCCACCGTCATTTGAAACAAGTTCGCGTCCGCACGAGGAAGGCTTGATGAGCGGCCAACTTCCGGGAAGCATCACCTCGCTATTCCGTCCTCCAGTTCTCATCAGCAATGAGTTCCGTCGACAATACGTTCGTTTTAGTTTTTTTAACAGACGGTCTTAGCAGTGCTGACAAGGACGCCATTGTTTTCTCCTCAGTTATAAGGGGCGTGTGCAGGCCTAGTAGCCCCAATACAGAGCGTAAGGAGCGCCAAGAGGTTGCCAGGCTTTTCGCCATACACAGGGGCGGAGGATTCACAACGTCATCCTCCATCGGAAAGAGAACGCCTCACCATCGTGGAATACCGGTCGCTTCGCGACACCTACCGGAAAGAGGAGGCCGTAGGCGAAGGCGACCACCTCGCGTGACTGCGGAGACGCCGGATTCTCCACCGGGTGGCACACGTAGCGCTCGATGGCGATGCTGAGCGCCATGGAGACGGAGGAGGCTAGCATGGGCACCGAGAAGGTCACCAGGTAGAAGAGCACCCCGGTGGAGAGGACCCAGCTGCCCGTACGGAGGCTGCAGAGGCCCGTGCGGTTGCCACAGCAGCTGCAGTTGTTGCCTGCCCGAATGAGGGAGAGAGAGAAAGGTGATGCCCAACGTGGCTGACAACCTCAATCCCGGAGTGACCAACGCATCACGTACGATGCAGGCTAAACAAATCCCCCGGAATATTACTGACAGCTTGTGTGGTGCCTACCAAATGCTGATGCTAGCCAGAGTCGTTAGTACCTCTGGGTTGTTGCTATACAACCAAGAGTTATTAAGCTATACACTAGCATTAGCGCCACGGCTAAACTTCAATGAGCCGCCCGCGGTGCATCAGTGGTTATGGCGCCCGGTTCTAGAGGCCCGTGTACGGTGTGATGTCAGTGCACGTTAAAGGACCCCAGGTGGTCGAAATTTCCGAAGCCCTTCACTACGGCGTCCCTCATAGCCTGAGTCGCTTCGGGACGTTAAACTCCCATAAACCATAAACTTCAATGAATGCATTTTCCGGAGAGTGTTGGAGTAGATGGATGCAGTGACTCGTGTGGCAAGGGGAGACAGCAGCAGTGACAGCAGTGGCAGCGTGTCAGCACCTTGAGCACCGCTTAACCCGCACACTCGGCGCTTTTTGAAGGTTGGTCTCCGATTTGTTACTTTTTTGCATATAACAGATTGTATTTAGAGCCGCTGCCACTGCTGCCTAGGCTTCTTGGGTTGCTGTTCATTACTATGCCCCCTTCCGAGAAGGAAACGTGCTTGTGTTGTAATGAGCAATGTACGGACAATGAAGGATTACTTAGCGCGGAATGCGGTTTCCGATATCACTTTGGAAGTTGAAGTCTAAGGGCGAGGCTTGGAGAAAGGCATGGCGCTGCCCTGCTTGCACAGCTGGCCGGTTGGGGGGTGTTCTGAAAGCAAGCCCAAGACCGAAGCTGACTTCTCAGGTCTCCTGATTGCCCCTCACGAAAAGGCGGACGAACTTTTAACGCTCAAAGATACTGTTGAAAGTATCGAGCAATCAGTTCAGTTATTGTCGAGTCAGTATGACAAAATACTGGCACACAAGCGTCGTCACGACAAAGAAATAGGCGAACTGAAGAAACGTGCTGAAAAAAAATTGAAAATAACGAAAAAACATGTCATACATCTGAGATCATGAAGGAATTCGACCAGCTAGAATGGCAGAGCGGGAAACTTAACCTTGAGTTTCATGGCATCCCGGTAACGGACAAGGAAAACCCGCTGTCAAAAGTAAATGAAGTATCAAGAAAGATCAAGGTTTCGCCGTTGACCGATAACGACGTTGTCGCCATTCACAGGCTGCCAGCTTCAAAGGGTAAGGTGCCAGGGATTATCGTTCGTTTTGGAAGGCAACCGTTGAAAGAAGCATTTATTAAACAAAGGAAAGAACGCAACACTTTCAATGAGCAACGTCACATTCTTAAGAACCTAACAAAAAGAAGTAGGACATTGCTATCGAACGTGAAAAGCTGGGCATTGATTCATGGCTTCAAGTACGTGTGGCATCGAAATGGGGACACCTATGTCCGCCAGAAAGACTGTGAAAACGCTGCCATCCGTCATGAAAGCTACTTAGATTGGATAGCGTAGATCCCTCGATCTCCTGCTTTCAACCACGGCCCCACTGATCACCATGGCTGACGCAGATTATGTTTTGCCCTCAGAGGTCTTTCTTGAACTTATCTGGAAAGGAATACTCTAATTTCTTAAAGTTTTTTCACTTGAATGTGCAGTCCGCGAAAAAAAGGGTTGCTAAATTTGAAACATTATTCGTGGCATTCCAGTCGCATTTTGATTTTGTGATGTTAACGGAAACATGGTGTGTCTGCAATTCAAACACTGAACTTGAATTTATACAGTAGCTTTTACCTGAACATAACTGTTGGCCGCGGGGGTGGTGTGGCAATATTGGTAAATAAGCACCTTTCATGTGAAATCTTGCCGGCCTACTCATGCATTCACCCGGACTATGAAATTCTGTCATTAATACTGGACAGAACTATTATTTCTGTTGTTTACCGACCGCTATCTGGTAACGTTCCTAACTTCTTTGTTTTCCTGGAATCTATGTTGGCCTTTGTCCGTAATAATATGTACAGTGTTGTATTTGACGCTGACTTTAATATCAACATGCTAGCTGACACTCCAGCTAAAAGAGAAATGGAACAGCTCATTCAGTCCTTTGGATGTAAAAATGTTATCAGCTCTCCTACCAGTATTGCACATCTGTGACGCTCCTTGATCTATTTACAACAAATGGATACACACGTTCTTGCAAAGCCGGTGCAATATGCGCTGATGTCGGCGACCATAATGTCATATACTTGCACGTTGACAATAGACGTCCTAAGAGCACACGTGTTCTCCTCCAAGAAATAACACCTAACAATTTAGAAGTTTTCAGAAACACAATAAACTGTTTTGATTGGAGTAATGTCCTGGAACGAACAGAAGCGGATTATGCGTACAACCTATTCTTGAGCAATTTTGTGAGATTATATATTTATTGTTTCCTTACAAGCACCTCAAGCAGTCCAAAAAGATCCGTAAGCCATGGATAACGCTAAGTCTACTTACTAGAATTTTATCAAAGAATAGGATGTACAAAGAAGTACTTGCAACTGGGCTTGTTGGTGCATGTTCGTGAAAGACATAAGAGCGCAAACTGGCAACACGGACGAGCAATGGAACAGGACGAGCGCTACACTTTCAACAGGGTTTATTCAGGGAAGAGCGTATATATAGCCTCTGACCTTATCCATGCTCTTAATCTCAATTTGACAAACATCTACCTTTCACAGATATGCCTCAAGAAACATCATTTCACTGAGCTTGTGGAAGCCTTTTATATCAAGAAACGAGGTGACAATTGCATCAGAGATACCTCGGTTATTATCCGGCACAGTGAAATGATGTTTCTTGAGGCATATCTGTGAAAGGTAGATGTTTGTCAAATTGAGATTAAGAGCATGAATAAGGTCAGAGGCTATATATACGCTCTTCCCTGAATAAACCCTGTTGAAAGTGTAGCGCTCGTCCTGTTCCCTTCCTCGTCCGTGTTGCCAGTTTGCGCTCTTATGTCTTTCACGAAAATGTACAAGAAGTTCCTGAAAACACGAGACGCTCATTTTTTTAAAGCACACGAAAGCGTGAGTAACAAATTAACTAAAGATATCAGAGCTGCTAGAGATGAATATTATCTTCTTTTATCCAACGTGCAGGCCAGACGTAACATGGAAAAAGCTAAATATGGTACTAAAGCCTAGCAACCCAACCCAAGTTATAAAAATTATCCACCAAAATGAAGAATATTCTGATGAAAACCTGGCAAATGTATTTAATGACTTTTATGCTGAACTGAAAACAAATGATTATGATGTGAAGGCTTTGGATTACATAAACTGTACCGTAGATCAGACTTGTTTCTAAAATCCAGTAACAGTGACTTATGTAGCATCTATATTTGTCGCATTAAATGATACTGGAAATTGCAATGAAGATGGTACTAAGATTAAGCCTGTAAAATACGTCCTTGACATAACTGTACCCTGTCTAACCAATGTATTCAATATTTGCCTAGCGAATGGTGTGTTTCCACAGAAATTGCAGACTGCAGAGGTAGCTGTTGTCTACAAAAAGGGTGATAAGAATGGATTTGGAAACTATTTGTCATTGTCAGTATTGCCTACTTTCTCGAAAGGGCTTGAAAAAGTAATTTTGTCCCGGATTAATAACTTCTATAATATGCATGACATAATCACATCTTTGCAATTTGGATTTCGAGAACATCGGTCTACGGAAATTGCTCTATTAGAACAAAAAGAATTCATTCTAAAATCTTTTGAAGACAGATGTTTAGCTTTAGGAATACACGTCGATTTTTTCGAAGACCTATGACCGTCTTTATCCCATGTTACTACTAAAAAAAGCTACAAGTATACGGCTTTCGAGGAAAATTCGTTACTTTTGAGCAGTTATCGACAGCAGTATGTAGAATTAAACGGCCACCGATCAGATGTCAAAGCTATATTATCTGGTGTGCCGCAAGGCAGCACCTTTGGCCCATTCCTTTTTAACATATACGTAAATGACATAACACAAACAGATACAAAACAAAAATGGTTATATATGCCAAGTGATACCACTTTACCTTTTTCCGGCTCATGTGCCTCGACCATGATCACAAAAGCAAAAACAATGCTTACGCAACTTGAAAAGTGGACGAGATTTAACGCTCTACAGATAAATAGCACAAAAACTAAGCCCATTATTTTCCGCCCCAAGAGCAGGGTTGCTCAAAATAACGATGTTATTATGCTCAATAATTTTAAAATAGACGTAGTTAATTTCTTTAAAATAATAATAATAATAATAATAATAATAATAATAATGGTTTTGGGGGAATGGAAATGGCGCAGTATCTGTCTTATATCGTTGGACACCTGAACCGCGCAGTAAGGGAAGGGTAAAAGAGAGAGTGAAAGAAGAAAGGAAGAGAGAGGTGCCGTAGTGGAGGGCTCCGGAATAATTTCGACCACCTGGGGATCTTTAACGTGCACTGACATCGCACAGTACACGGGCGCCTTGGCGTTTTTCCTCCATAAAAACGCAGCCGCCGCGGTCGGGTTCGAACCCGGGTACTCCGGATCAGTAGCCGAGCGCCCTAACCACTGAGCCACCGCGGCGGGTCTTCAAATACAGGGTGTATTTTTCAACGAGAAAACGTCATTCACGTGGCGACAGCCATGCAGAAACGTTGGTTGCAAACGTTGAATTCTCACCGATCACGTAAGCAACGGTGACGACAGCCATGACGACCACGGCGGAAATGATGCCAGCCGTGTACATTGGCAGCAGCTCCGCGACATCGTCCGGCGGATCCGAGTCCAGGAGGCGCAGCTTGGCAATGGTGGCGTTGACGCCTTCCGTGAGACCGGGAGCGTACGTGACGTGCAGATCTTTGGCGACGCCCAGGAAGGCAGCGATGGACTTCTTGACCTCTGTGTGCGAGCGCAAGACCACCGTAAAAAAAAAAATTACAGGATTACACTTAGGTCTGCTTAGGAGCGTAAATGCGAAAGCCTTTCCCTGCTCTCTTCGTCCCTTCGTTTTTCATACGCGACAGCGTATACAGCTCATTCGGTCGAAAAGCCGTCGGAATAATAATAATAATAATAATAATAATAATAATAATAATAATAATAATAATAATAATAATAATAATAATAATAATAATAATAATAATAATAATAATAATAATAATATTCAAATAAAAGCAGCAGCAGCTGAGCAGCAGCAGCAAGCGGCGGCGGCGGCGGCAGCAGTACCAGCGGCAGTAGCAGCAGTAGTAGTAGTAGTAGCAGTGGTAGTAGCAGTAGTAGTAGTAGTCGGCACCGCGTGTCGAAAATAGCCTTTCCATTACGGCGCGGCACGGGCGGCCAACGCGATATCTGAGACAGGCGTCAATTAAATAATAATAATTGGTTTTGGGGGAAAGGAAATGGCGCAGTATCTGTCTCACATATCGTTGGAGACAGGAACCGCGCCGTAAGGGAAGGGATAAAGAAGGGAGTGAAAGATGAGAGTGGTGCCATAGTGGAGGGCTCCGGAATAATTTCGACCACCTGGGGATCTTTAACGTGCACTGACATCGCACAGCACACGGGCGCCTTAGCGTTTTGCCACCATGGAAACGCAGCTGCCGCGGTCGGGTTCGAACCCGGGAACTCCGGATCAGTAGTCGAGCGCCCTAACCACTGAGGCACCGGGGCGCGCGGGTATGTTTTATGTCCTGATTTACATTTTTTCGAAGGATGCAGTTACATTGGGTCGTTAACGGAAGGGCTAAAGGAGGGAGTGAAAGAGGTGGGCCGTAGTGAATGGCTCCGGAATAATTTCGACCACCAGAATGTTTCAACATGCACTGGCATCGTACAGCACATGTGCGCCTTGAATGAGGTGGAGTGAGATGCCCAGGTTCTTCTCGTTGCAACACACATTTAGAAGCAGGTTTGGATTAACGCCCTTCTGGCCTTTTCATCGTGCTAAAATACACACCGCAAGTAATGCTTGGGCAGACGAGACGGATATGAACCCCAAAGGTGGACACACGCAATGGAGAAGTTATCACTTAAGAGAGTGCTAGTTTCTCCAGTTGGAACCTTACTTCACGCGCGGTTGACTTTCTGTGTCTGCGCTGTTAAGTTTACGGGACCTAATAGGTGCGCATGACGCCACCATTGGAAAAAAAATCTTTATTATGAAGGACTGCTTTTGCCGCAATGGTCTCCGAACTGGCACTTTTTCAGCCTCGAAATTGCATTGGCTTGGTACAAAATTAACATGAAAATTGGTTTTTGAGGAAAGGTTTTGGAGAAAAGGAGCCGCGCCGCTAGGGAAGGGATAAAGAAGAGAGTGAAAGAAGAAAGGGACAGAGAGGTGCCGTAGTGGAGGGCTCCGGAATAACTTCGACCACCTGGGGATCTTTAACGTGCACTGACATCGCACAGCACACGGGCGCCTTAGCGTTTTGCCACCATAGAAACGCAGCTGCCGCGGTCGGGTTCGAACCCGGGAACTCCGGATCAGTAGTCGAGCGCCCTAACCACTGAGCCACCGGGGCGCGCGGGTATGTTTTATGTCCTGATTTACATTTTTTCGAAGGATGCAGTTACATTGGGTCGTTAACGGAAGGGCTAAAGGAGGGAGTGAAAGAGGTGGGCCGTAGTGAATGGCTCCGGAAAAATTTCGACCACCAGGATGTTTCAACATGCACTGGCATCGTACAGCACATGTGCGTCTTGAATGAGGTGGAGTGAGATGTCCAGGTTCTTCTCGTTGCAAAACACATTTAGAAGCAGGTTTGGATTAATTAACGCCCTTCTGGCCTTTTCATCGTGCCAAAATACACATCACAAGTAGCGCATGGGCAGATCAGACAGATATGAATCCCAAAGGTGGAAACACGCAATGGAGAAGTTATCACTTAAGAGAGTGCTAGTTTCTCCAGTTGGAACCTCACTTCACGCGCGGTTGACTTTCTGTGTCTGCGCTGTTAAGTTTACGGGACCTAATAGATGCGCAGGACGCCACCATTGGAAAAAATCTTTATTCTGAAGGACTGCTTTTGCCGCAATTGTCTCCGAACTGGCACTTTTTCAGCCTCGAAATTGCATTGGCTTGGTACAAAATTAACAGGAAAATTGGGTTTTGAGGAAAGGTTTTGGAGGAAAGGAACCGCGCCGTTAGGGAAAAGATAAAGAAGAGAGTGAAAGAAGAAAGGGAGAGAGGGGTGCCGTAGTGGAGAGCTCTGGAATAACTTCGACCACCTGGGGATCTTTAACGTGCACTGACATCGCATAGCACACGGGCGCCTTATCGTTTTGCCACCATAGCAACGCAGCTGCCGCGGTCGGGTTCGAACCCGGGAACTCCGGATCAGTAGCCGAGCGCCCTAACCACTGAGCCCAGGTGGTCGAAATTATCCGGAGACGACCACTACGGCACCTCTTCCTTTTTCTTTCACTCCCTCCTGTATACCTCCCTTACTGCGCGGTTCGGGTGTCCACCGCGGTATGCGAGGCGGTTGCTGCGCCATTTCCTTTCCTAAAAAACGAATTTTCGTTTTGGTTCGGTTTATAGGGATTATTTTTAATAAAACCACTACCACCACTACCTTAACGTCCCAAAGCGATTGCGACTATGAGGGACGCCGTAGTGGAGGGATCTGGAAATTTCGGCCACCTGGGGTTTTAAAGCGAAACCTCTACTACGAGAGCCAGCGAGCCATTTCGGCTCGTCGCGCACTTTAGCCATATGCCGTGGCCGACGAAAGACCTTGAGCCTCTGTTGCCTAGCAACGCCGCAGCCGCGCTCCAACAGATGGCGCCGCCGTCGACGCCGCTGCCGTCGCCGCTCGCTCCACCAGATGTACTCCGCTGGGGTAGAGGGCGAGGAGGTGTCACCTCGCGGGGTATATTGTAGTCGTTATGGGGAGCGCGAAAGAGACGCAACAACGACAGAACGCAGGGAGGAAGCGACAACGCGCTCAAAAGACGCTAGAAGAGCGCGTCGCACGACTCGAGAAGCGTCGTAACGAAGATGCGGCTAGAAGTCGTGCCATGCCGGAGTGACTCTTCAACTGCGGAAGAGACCGGTTTAAGTTCCCGAGAGGGTCGGAGTGAGACGCTGGGTCGACGAAGTGCCGAGGAAACGAAGCTTCCGCAATTCAATTAAGGTTAACCAGAGCTAAACCACCGCCAATTTTTTTAACGCGTATAAGCTTTACTGACCTAGCGGCGCCGATTTCGACGTGGGCTCCAGTTTGACCTTCAACGTCCTTGCTGCGCCTCTGCCTTAGCAACACAACACGTGACTTCGCAGCCGCAACCGCCGTGGTGGCTCAGTGGTTAGGCCACTCGGCTACTAATCCTGAGTACCCGGGTTCGAACCCGACTGCGGCGGCAGCGTTTCGATGGAGGGAAAACGCTAAGGCGCCCGTGTGCTGTGCGATGCCAGTGCACGTAAAAGATCCCCAGGTGGTCGAAATTATTCCGGAGCCCTGCACTACGGCGCTTCATTCTCTCTTAATTCTTTCACTCCCACCTTCGTGTTTTTGGCGCAGTTGAGGCGTCCATTGAGATGCGAGACAGATAATGCGCACTATCTTTTCGTCGAAACCCATTTTCTTGAGGAAGGCATTAAAGAGAAAGTTTCTTTGAGAGCACTATGCGGCCATAGTCCAGACACGGCCGGTTGATAAGCAGCGCACATGGATCCAGATGGGGTCTCTACGGAACTCTTGTCAAAAGAGCGGCCCGCGGTGAAACTTCTTGCAAGACGATTCCATTGTCAGTAGCTCCTCCTACGATTCACACGAAATGCACGAAATTTATGCGGGAACAGCACGTGCAGACCCCATTTGACATCATGGCTTTTCTATATCACACTTGATTGCGTCCTATCTTGCCCCAAAATCACACATATTTATCCGCACGCTTCATACATTGCCGCTTCAGCTTTTTCCTATGCTGCTGCAGCCTGGAACGAAATTTTGCAGCGACATGGTTGCCATCAGGTGCTTATCCACTTTAACTGAAAATGTAGCAAGTCACCTTTCGTTAACACCGGTCATTATAAAGTTTTCTTCCTCTACTTACGAAATACCCGTCAGCAGGTCTTTAAGGTAATAAAATTAAATGAATGAAATGACGTTACGCGACAATCTCGCAGCAACCGTGCAGAAAGCGTACCAAAACCACCGGTAAAACATGCGAACGGCGCATAAAGTTCGCTAGGTTTTACGGACTCTATTCCCGAGATACTATGCGTACGTATCTCGCGGAAAATTTTGGTGGCCGTAAGCTTGAAAAGCCGCGAACAGCGAATTGGTAGTCGCCCTCACCGTCCATTTTTCCCTGGACCGTCGCCTTGACGCCACTGCCCTTTCGAACCTGAAAAAGAAGTAAAAATAAAGGACAAAAGAAATCAACCACAGGTATAAAGTAAATTAGAAAGTCCTATTACGGCCTAATGCAACATCGGAATCGCTTGAAATGCCATAGCAAGCTGATGAGGGCAGCTTATAGCTGAGGTCAAATGTTAGGGGAATCCCCCAAGGTAGAGTAGATTTGTAACAAAGGAGTAATTACTCCCACATAACTGCAGCGTAAAAAATTACGAGCACAAAAAAGGGGAGAAACACATACGACACGGACAAAAGCTGCACTCACAACTGATTTTATTTCGCCAGGAATGGGAAATATAAAGGTTCCGCCGCGGATGCGCGCGCAGCAAGTACACGTACCTCGATCACAAAAACCAAAAAAAAAACCAAAAAACTAAATCCAAAAACCTAAAAGGATTTGGTTTTTTGGTTTTTGTTTTTGTGATCGA